>LTAE01008311.1:0-20808 GCA_001647135.1 Pontederia paniculata | reverse complement strand
ATTTTAATATTAGTTAATATTTGTATGAGACACTTATTATTTTATATTATATGATCACTTTATTATTTATTATTATTTTATTAACTTATAAATTATTTGGTCAGCTATTTATTTTATTATTATTTATTAATATTAAAATATTTAAAATAAAAATGTGTTATTCAACTTATGATACATATATTAATGCAATTTATTAAATAATTGTCTGTACCCTTTTTAGTCATTTTATATTTATTGATTTGTTCAAACGCTGCATTTGCCAAATACTTTTATTAAATTAAATAAGTCACCCACTACCGCTAATCGCTAATCTCTAGTCGCTAATCGCTATTCGCTATTAACCACTAGTATATGCCAAACAGAGCCATAGTCTCATTCAATTCTTATTCAAAATTAGATTAGTTGCAAATTAATATCATATTTTAAATAATAGTCGCCTTTCAACGTTCTATAACTTCTAATTAATGAGGTGAAATAAAAAATCAGATAAACCACAAAAAATTTAGGACAAATCTTGAAAGAAAAGAGCTTCTAAACTTGGTATGAAGCTCAGCTACACACATATATATATTATATAAATACTCTCTTTTCTAATATCATATTAATAATATTAAGTTAAATTAATTAAAAAACATAAATATTTTTTTATTTTATTGATCTTGTAATCAGCTTGTTATTTCGCTTCATATATATGATCATGTAAAGGATTTTCATCCGGTCATATTGATCACATGACAATCCGACTTGAGAGAAAACATCAAAAATTGAGAGTGATAATCATTAATTGTGACATAGAGTATTAGCCGACCATTTGCAATAATGATCCACTGATTTCTACAAGATAGATAATTAATCATAGTAAGATAAGAAGTTATCATAATTCGAGTTACGAGTAGATAGAAGAATAAAACAAAAAGTTTTAAGTAAATAATGTCTTGAATTCCAAGAGTTAAACTATTAATTATTCTTTAAATTAGAACCAATAATTTATTGATCCTACACAAAAAGGATGAGAATAAAAGTATAAAGAAAAATATTTAAAAGAGAAAAGTGTTATATTTACATGTTCCCATTGCAAAAATAAGAAGAAAATATATAAAATACAATTTCAGTTGAATAAAATAAGAAGAGAGATATGATCAGTATGTTTTTTTGTAGCGTAGGAAGGAACAAAAGATGGAGGATTATTTTAAGACTTATGATATGGAACTAGTAGATCTTCATAAATGTTACATATGTCAGCTTTCGTATAACAATTATTATACGAGAAAAATAGGAAAGATAATTTAAAATTTTTTAAAAAAACTACAAAGAAAGAAAGCAAGAATACTTGAAGGGAAAGAGCTCTTGTAGCACGGCTTTTAAGATATAGAAATTGTAGTGTAATTGTAAAATAAATGTATGCATAACCTTTTAATTAATGTATAGTATTTAGAATATGATAATAATTAACTTAAAAGAGGTTATTGAATAGTAAATGAAAATTAATTATAATTTAGGAATCATATTTGTCAAAATTTAGAGGAGATGGAATTAGTTAAATGATGAATATTAATTGTCATGTGGGTGCACTAATTAAATGATCGATGTTACAAATGAGTGAAAGAAATGAAAAAAAAATATGAAAGAATTCACGAAAAAAGATAGAGAGTATGGAAAAAAAGACATTATAATAATATATATTATTTTATATTTAAATATAAATAAACTAAAATAATCAGATTTTAATTTTTATTTCTTGTTTGAAACTTTGTGTGCATTACCAAACCCAGGTTTTGAGAGACTGGAATCAGTGGGAGGTCAAGAGGTGAAAGAGTGAAAGACATATATATAATGATCATTTATATAGATTTTATATATGATATAATAAATGGTGATTTTCGCTGAAATATTAACTTAGATAACACAATTTTTCGGAAGTAATTGATAAAAAAATTAGATCGAATATCGAATTAAAAGGAATTACAATTCGATACCAAACTTGTTTGATTAAAAATATTAATATTAATAATTATTTTGTATAAATTACTAAAATTATTAAATAATTTTAATATTTATTATTAATTTTATTTATTTTAGTTACTGTTATTTTCATATTAATCTTATGCTAATCATTAAATTTATTGAAATATTAATAAATTAAGCACAAGACCGATCTAACTTGACTTAACTCAATTTTTTTCCTAGCCTAATATCACCTAAGTTATGAATTGAATAAATATGACCTTTTATAAAAAAAATGCAAAAACAAAAAATATAAGGAAAATACAAAGAAGCTTATATTTTTTTATAGAAAGGAAAAATATCTTGTATTGTGCAATTGAAGTTATAAGAACAATTGATGAGTGAGGAAAGATATTAAGAGACAAAAGATTAGATGAGAATATTTTGGTTGGATCTCTATTCTATACCTTCAAATTCGAGGACGAATTTAATTTTAAAAAAATATTATGTAACTACCTAGATTTCATCCCCAATTATCTCCAAACCTAACCAGATTTATCTTCCTAAATTTTGTCATCTCCAAAGATGTTTCCATAATTAGGAGATCAAATATTTTATCTCCTCAGATTTTATGTCCCAAGAAAGTTAATCATATCAGATTTCATTTCCTCAAAAGATATTTCCTTAATAAGGAAGAAATGAATCAAAATTTAAAATTCAAAATTCAAATTTAAATCTAAAATAAATTCAGATTTGCCTAATAAATTTGGACTCTAAGGTTATAAATATCTCCTCCCATAAAATTCTATTCTTTTTCCCTAGTCGGCCCTAGCTTTCGTCTCCATGTATCTTACTCAAGAGATCTCAAAGTAAGACTGAAAATTTTCTCTATTGATGGATAATCATCTCCTAACCTGGGAAAAATCGTAGGAGAAGAATAATTGCAGAGGAATGATAGGAACGCTTGACGAAGACCGAGACAATAAGCGTATGGACTAAAAGGTGTGTATCGTGGCGGATCATTTGTAAATTTAATTTCATATTATTGATCATCCTAGATCTCCATATTTTTCATGATCGTCAATATTTTCGTTCACGATTGAGATCTTATTTTTCTCTACTTATATATCATTCTTGATCATGTCATTACTCCTATTTCGATGTTGGGTTATTATATCTCAAACCTAAGTTTAAGTCTCCCTTCTTCCTAGAATTTTATTGTTCAATATTTTGGTTTTCCTTCATATTCACGGATGCAATTAGAAAGATGACGTAATAGGAATTTCCTGTACTATCACGACCGTGATGCCAAGTTAACGGCCAATGAAGATCAGCTCACGGTCGTGACATCCATGTCACGACCCGTAACGCTACTGTCACGATCGTGACACCCTAGTCACGACCCGTGACCAGTATGCATAGATTGAGACGACATCAGGATCACGATTGTGAACATGATCATCTATTGTACGGGTGACTTACGACCCGTGATGACGTACCACGGCCCATAACCACCACCGAGCTAGATGACGTCAAGGTCATGATACTTTTCACGGACCAGGATGAACGTAGCTAATCACGGTTGTGACTCACGAGTCACGGCCCGTGACCGTGAAGATGAGAATCCTAAAATCTTACTGGCGTGACACCGAGTCACGGCCCGTGACACGATGTCACGATCGTGAGATGGTGGTCACGACCTGTGACATACCAGTACCGAGATATTTCTTCTCTCATTCATAATGTAGATGATTTTATTGATAAATTCCTACAGACAACACTATTTATATTATATCATTTGGTGCTACGTCAAGGACATATACTAGATATTGCGTAAGGGTAACAAGACTAAAGTTTATGGTTGTCATGTGTACCGTTGGGAGCTACCTTTATCGTTTCATATCGATAGGGGCTAGTGGCCTAGCTGCAACTTCCCCACTTTGCTCCTGTTACCTAAAGAGCTCCCCTCCTTATAACAAAGAGGATACTCGAGCATCCTCTCCACATGTTAGGCATTTTCTTGTCATGGTTGGTACCCTCGTTGACCCTATTGATTATTGTCATGACAACACAGGATGAATATCGTATCAGATCGTATGTGCTTTGTACTGTTGTCTTCATGCTTTATGAGCTCTGTACCGAATGAACATAAAGGCACCAATAAAGTCACTAATGAGACAAGTCTAACATAAACACTTATATATCATCTAGATTATTATATTCTTGTGAAATTAGGAATGTATTATAAAATGAGTCACCCACAGATTTGGAAAAAGATAATAGAGAGAGTGTATCATATAGGATTTATATCCTCTATCATATTGTATCGAAAGACCTTGATTATATCGAAATAGTGATACAAGTCCTTCATATTCCCTCTATTGTACAAGTGCTCCATATTGTCCCAATTGTTCAAGTGCTTCTCATTGGTTCTATCATTAAAGGAAAGAAAGAATATCGTGACCTTGAAGTATTAAGGGGGAGCATATGTGGTTAGTTAAATTTTTGAGTATGCCTTATGTATATAACTAACCCTGAGTTCACTCCTATGAATTTGTAATCATCAAAAAAGGGGGAGATTGTTGAATCTAGGATCCCAATATTGGTTTTGAATGATCACAAATTTGTAAGTGAACTCAGTCTGTACTAATGAACTTGTTTGAGCTTATTTCTGTAACAGGACATAGACAAGTTCAATACAACGGTCGACCTGAGCTAAAGGAATGGACGACCACTGCACACATAATACATATCATGAAGAATCATATGTGTGCAGTGAGCGTCCTAAGGATATAAGCAGTCGGCCAATGGAAGGAGGAGGAGGTTATATATAAACAACAAAGTGTATGGAGGAGGAGGCATATACGGTCGACCCAAGACATAAAGAGGGCGACCAGTATTGGACTGTGGGGGCAGTCAAGAGGAAGACCGGTCGATCAGAGCTGAAGAAAGGGCGACCGACATTGATGGACTGTGGGGGCAGTCGAAGAAGACCGGTCGATCAGAGTTGAAGAAAGGACGACCGGAGGAAAAGGCTTAAAGGAGGAGGACGCCCGATGAATGATGAATGGGCGACCCCAAGAATACAACTTCCAAACACATTTGGGGATCGGTCGTCCGAAGGGCTCAGGAGGAGACAGCGGACGACCGGGGCACTGCCAGGCTGAAGAGCGGACGTCCAGAGGGCTCAGGTGGAGACAGTGGACGCCCGGAGCAGAGGGCAGTGGAAGAGTGGTCGACCGCAGGTTGAGAGCGGGCGACCAGTGAACATCAGGCGAAGACAGAGGACGTCCGGAGGCTTGTGGTGTAGACAAGCGGGCGACCAGGAGTCTGTTAGCTGATGGGAGCCGAGGAGGCTGGTGAGGTCGACCGCAGGATTGGCGGGCGACCGGTGAAGTCTGTCAGAGGTCGTCCGGAGTCAGGAGAGGACAAGCGGTCGACCAGGTGATCTGACAGCGGAAAGGTGTTTGGGCGTCCGAGGATACTGACAGGTGGTCAGTGGGCGTCCAGTGGCTGTCTGGTGCAGACAGCGGGCGTCCGAGGTTCCAGGAGGGAATCTGCGGACGACCGGTACCTGTCAGAGGAAGCCTTGGGAGGAGCGTCCGGAGATCTCATGGGAGTGAGTGGGCGACCAAGGTACTGGCAGGTGGTGAAGCGGGCGTCCGAGGAACTCAGGTGGAAGAGCGGGCGTCCGGAAATGTTCCACGGGAGCGGCAGCCATCGAGAGCTCAGGAGGAGTCAGAGTTGGACCGCAGGTGTCAGGTGCTGACACGGACCCGAGTCGGTCGACCGTGGGGTGCAGCGGGCGACCGAAGGATCTCGGTCTTCAGTTCCTGGGAGAGTGGACGTCCGGGATGCTGTAGTGAAGACAGCGGACGACCAGGGGAAGCTGAAGAGGGAAGTGCATGTCCAGGGTGGTCGAACGTAGGTGCCACGGGCGACCATGGATCCTGAGGGATCTTCAAAGCCAGGAGTGGGCGTCCGGGATGCTGTGGAAGACAGCGGACGTCCAGAGCGTTTGAAGATACGGGAACGGCAGCCAAGCGGTCGGTCACAGGAGATGGCGGACGACCGGTAAGCTTGTCAGGAGTCTTCAGTGCAGGTGGTGTCCAGGAGGCTGCGGAGTTCAGCGGGCGACCAGGGTTGTCGAGGATGGTCCAGGATGTCAAGCGGTCGGCCACAGGAGGTGGCGGACGACCAGGAGGCTTGGCGGACATCTTGCGAGACGGAGGTGCCCAGGATGCTGAAGGCAGCGGACGACCAGTGCAGCTGGAAGACGGTCCAGGAGGACAAGCGGTCGGCCATAGGTGACGGACGACCAGGATGCTTGGCGGACATGTCAAGGACGGTCGGCCACAGGTGGTGGCGGACGACCGTTGGAGCTTGACGGTCAGCTACACTCAGAGATGGGGCGTCCGGGATGCTGAAGGAGTTCAGCGGGCGACCATAGAGGAGTGGGAGCTGATGGAGGTCAAGATCGGTCGACCGAAGACGAAGCGCGGGCGACCGGTGGAGCTTGACCGACCTCTTCAAGTTGGAGAAGCGGACGTCCAGGATGCTGAAGGTGTTCAGCGGACGACCGGGCCAGTTGGAGAGGAGGACTCAAGTCAAGATCGGTCGGCCACAGGAGGTGGCGGACGACCGAGGGTTCTTGACTGAGGGAAAGACTTCGGACACTTGAAGCTGCGGAAGACCGGAGGCGAGCGGTGGACGACCGAAGCATCTGGCAGCAGTTCAAGTGGGGACTTCACCGAAGGAGCGGTCAACCGAAGCTGGAGCAGAGGTCGACCGGAGAAGTAGGTGAAGGTACTGTACTTGCATTAACGGCTAGTTTTCTGAGAGAGAGAGTTGGTCGTGTAGTGCAGAGTATAAATGTAATCTCAAGAGTCTTGAGAGGCTAACTTTGGCCATTTGAATTCTCTGAGAGTGCGAAAACGAGAGCCTTAGTTCCCCTTTGAGAAGGGTTCGAGAGAGCTTGAGAGATTACATGTAAGAGGTTGTTCTCCTTGTCCTCAGTACAAGAAAGGAGATTTGTAGGGAGCCTTCGCCCTTGAAGAAGGACTTAGTGAACCCCGAAGATCTCGTGGAGAAGATCGGAGCGAGGACGTAGGCCAGGAGTTCGGCCGAACCTCGATAACTAACTTTGTGTTTGTTCTTCTTACTCTTCTCTCTCTCTCTATTTGTGATTATATTCATACTTGTTTGCTTCCGCTAACCATAACACATCTAGATTAAACAAGAAGAATGAAAAGATTTTAATATACCAATCACCCCCCCTTTTGGTGTCATTCCAGATCCTACAATACTGTGTCCATAGTTTTTTTTGAAAAAAATAACTTAAATAATATGTTTTATTAATGAAATTATTAAAAATTTATTCGTAAAATATTTTAGTTATGAATATTGATAACATTTTATCTTATCTTTTCTCTACATATAAAAGGAGAACAATCTCATACCACATTGCACCTAATTCAAGTAATTAAATATTTATAAAAATTAAGTCCTAAAGAAAATGAGATTTTTTTATAAAGAACTTTAATTCCAGTAATTAAGAAAAATAAATTTTTATTATCTTTGGAATAGAATTAAGAGTCCTATGTCATGTTCACAATTTTTTTAAATAGAAAATCAAATGGCTTACATAATAGTTTTTAGTTAATAAAATATTAAAAATACTATTGGTAAAACAATTTAGTTGTAAATATGGATAAAGTTATCTTATCTTTTCTCTACAAGAGGAACAATCTCATATCACACTACACCTAATTCAAATAACTAATTATTTATAAAAAGTAAGTCCTAAATAAAATAAAAAATAAAAAATATTTATATAGAATCCTAAGTCAAGTAAATGAAGAAAAAATATTATATCTACAATAAAATAAAGAGTCCAATGCCACATGTCACATCCATAATTTTTGAAATAAAAAATAGTTTAAATAATTATTTTTAGTAATGAAAGTATTAAAAAGAGTATTGGTAAAAGAAATTAGTAATGAATATAGATAAAATTTTATTTATCTCTTCTTAACCTATAAAAGGAGACCTCTATATCTCTTTGTAGTCTTTTCTATTGTTGAATGAAAATTGTTTGAGCCAAGCTCATTTTTCAAGCAAACGTTGACGTTTCTAATATGTATGTCTCAATAGCGGAATCAACATTTCACACTGTGACCAACTTGCTTCAAGAAGCCCTCTGTATCGACGGGGCATATGTCTTAAAGCCAAAGTAATCTCGGAGCCCCATGTCCCTTCGGAACATTGCCGCTCGAGCGGCTACTCAAGCGTCGCCGCACAAGGCACTCTGCGCAACCCCCCGTGCGGCCGTCGTGTCCAAGCATTCTAGTGTCGTAACTCACAAAAATCACTCTAAAGGGCTTGTTTAGGGGCCCCGCTCTCCTAGATGCCGCATGTGGCCATGTCCTAGCTAAAGGCCCCGTGACAAGTGGTATCACCCATACCACATCACACCTAATTCAAGTAACTAATCTATCTATATATTTAAAAGTAAAATAATCATTTACCATGTGCGTCTATGATTTTTGAAACCATGTGTCCCATCAATAAATTTTGAAAAAATATAATAAATTATAAGTAATTTATCTATTTAATTTTTTTCTCATCAATTTTTATTTTAAAGTTTTTTTATCGATCACTCCAACAAAATTTAAAAAGACGTGTTTTACATTTTTTAAGTTTACTTAGATACAAAAATAACATGGGGGCATCTTCATAATTCTTAAAAACTATTCTAATGAATCAAATTATATGTGAAGAGTAATAAAAAATATAATCTATCTATCTATCTATCTATCTATCTATCTATCTATCTATCTATCTATCTATCTATCTATCTATCTATCTATCTATCTATCTATCTATCTATCTATCTATCTATTGTGTATATATATAGATAATTCTTAGTTCAACAAACCAAAAGAATTCTTGGTTTACCATGATGCATGATGCTGCATGACGTCTGTGCATGCGACCTTGCGGGATGTCTGTGCGCGCAGTTGTCCAGCATCATTGGAGAAGAAAAAGTGAAGAACAACGTACTTGGATTGGAGGAGATCAATTGACAATCCAACTTTCGCCTCCAACCGCCTGAACAATCCCCAAATCCACGGTTGCTGAAGAAGGAAGGCCTATGTTTATCTTTATCAAACGATCCAAACCTTTACTAGTTTTTCTGCATTTCTTTAAATTTTTTCTTAGTGAACAAGCATGTTCAACAAATCATGGTTCTAAACGATTTTTTACTAGTTTTTATCGATTCGGACCGGTCTAAATCGATCCAACCTCTACTTAGATTTTGAGTATTGTTGTGACTCGTGTTGTCACCTGGTCGATGGTCGGACCAGTCCGAGCGCCCGGTCCGGTCCATCCTTAACAACATTGCTCCAAAGCTAGCCATTACCCCACACTCAAAATGTGAGCCTATAGAAAAAAAACTTTGCCCGACATCAAAAGTACAAACTTGGCATATTAGATTTACAAACATATTCTATGACTTCCCAAAGTTCATCCAACTCAGATAATTAGTCAATGTCAAATCGTCTTTTGTTCCCTGCTTGAAGAACAAATCCAACATATGACTTCATGCTCTTCATGAGAAACCAAATATATAGAAAAAGAACATGTACACCAACTTGTCACAACCCTCCATATGAAAGTGGAATTTCCATGCTCGGATGAGAATGATATAGTTGGATGGATTTCTCGAGTTGAAAATATTTTACATACCACCTTACTCCATAAACATCAAATGTGGAACTTGCATCAATATGTCTTGATGGAAATACTATTAAATGGCCCGAATGGTTAGAGATGAGACGAGGAACAATATCATGGAAAAATTTTCTATGAAGTCATTGGCATAATTTAGGTCACCCGAGTTTGAAAATGTGCATGAGAAGTAATGAAGGTTTGACAATCGACTGCAATATTAGAGTATCAAACTCCCTTTGAGCGACTAACTAATCGAGCAAAAGATCGGAGCGACCAAAATTGGAGAAATTTTTTGTGGAAGATCTCTTCCTTGATATTGGTCATGAAGTGAATGTTCGACAACTTGTTACCATTGTTGCTATTTCTCTCGCACAGGTGGAAGAAGAATGTCTGAATGGTGAGAACGTCAATCAAGTCGAAACTCAAAAGGTCGTTAGGAGGCACTAGCCCAACATCATTTCATGTCAAAACAGAAATGTTTAATTCTTTGACCTCTACTAAAATATTATCTCAACAAGATATAAAGGGGCATACAACTAAAGGTTTGTGCTTTCATTGTGATAAAATGTGGCAAAGAGGATACATTTGTAAGAATAGACGATTGATATCAATCGAATCTATTATTGAGCCATCAAATTATGAGTATTCTTCTAATGTTACTTCAGAAGGGGAAGAGTGTGACCACGATAATGTAATCATGAAATCTTTAATACATACCTTGGAAGGATATTCTAATCCAAAACTGTAAAAGATGATGGGGTTCTCAAAAGGAAATTTATTATCATTCTAATTGGCACTATCATCACTAATAACTTTCTCAAGGCTAAATTGATGAGTATATTAGGTTATCTATACAACCTTGTGCAAGATTTGATATGAAGCTTGTTGATGGATGAATGTTATTGTATGTTCTTGTGTCAAACTCATTTTACAAGGCCAAGTAATATTTGTAGATTTATATCTTTTACTATTGATGATTATAATATTGTACTTGGTATTGAGTGGTTGTGTCTTGGGAGAAATCATTAGGGACTTCATAAAATTATTAATGAAGTGTGAAAGGACATAAGGCGATTTTGAAAGGAAAACATTGCAAGGTCAATTCATTATGGAGTCGTCGCATGAAAAAGATTCTTTGAAAAGAGAAAAGAGATATATTTGAGGAATCAAAAGAATTTCCACCTCGATAATCACATAATTATCGAATATCTTTATTATCAAGGACTTCTCCGACAAATGTTCTACCTTACCATTTTTCCTCAATTTCAAAAGGTTGATAAAAGGCAAATTAAGAGATAATTTCAAATTGAAGATTTGGTTTACTTTCATTTACAACCATATAAACAACTTTCTAATTCTATTCGAGCTTTGATGAAACTATTGCCTCAAATTTATGGTCCTTACAAAGTTTTGGAGTGAACTGGTCCTATAGCCTATCGCCTTGATTTGTATCCAAGATCTTGTATTCATCTAGTTTTTCATGTTTCTTGTCTTAAGGAGCTTAGACATAAATATTCTAGTGTAATATTATCTTCGAAATTTGAATTCAGATGACAACATTCATGGAATGCTTGAAATTACTTTAAGACATCATTTTATTTAGCAAACTGACCATATTGTTACTGAATAATTGATCAAATTGATGCATTTTCCAACTGAAGATGCCACTTGAAAGCACTACTGTTATCAATATATTTGATCCATTTGCCAACCAAAGATGGCACCTAAAAGCATTACCATTATCTACATATTTGATCCAATGCCAACCAAAGATGCCACTTGAAAGTGCTGCCATTATCTACAATGATGATTTTTGGAGTTTGTTGCTACTCAGCCTTGAGGACAAAATTGATTCCGAGGAGTCATGAATGATAGGATCCCTATCTTAATTAGGAATCTACTATAATTAAGAGTCTTCTTTTGATTAGGATTATTTGTTTATCTTTTTTTTCTATTTTTTATTATGTGTAACATCCTAAACAATTATCACTAAGTTAATTAACTTAATTGAGAATCAAAATGAGTTAATTACTTGTTAAGTTAAAAATATTAATAAAACAATGCTTTCATATTGTTTTCTTTGTATTTTAGATTGATTAAATTAATTAAGGATGATCTGAGTTAATTGGCTTAATAAGTTCTAAGTTAAAGAACTTATTTAATTAATTTTTTTTATTTATTCTAGTCACCTAACCGACTTATGAATATGAGCTCTACTTACCATATGAGCTCACGTGTACATTGAGCCAATAATATTTATTACCATGTTCTTTTCTCATCCTTTGACCCTAACCAACTTATCTCTCATGTGTATATATATACACACACACATACCATGATATCCTAAATGACATCTTTTAGTTACCATTTTATTTCTTTTTTTCTTCTTACCTTGAGGAAAGATGAAGAGATTTGCTTGGTTTAAAGGTTAAAAATAAATGGAAAGGCTACAATTAGATAAAGAGAACATGTAAAGGTGCATATGGGTGTTTGTAAAATTTGTCATTCTTTAAACTTTTGAAAAATAAAATTGTTTCGATTTTATAGAAAATTAAATAAAATAGTGTAGAGGTGTAAAATTAAGTTAAAAAATATATTTTAGTCATGATTTACATAGCTAAGTGTTTACCTTATCAATAATATGTCTTATAATACTTTAAAAATTATGAAACTTTTTTTATGTATTTTATTTAACTAGCATCTTGAATAGAAATAGTTAATTTCTCATTTTCTTTTTTAGAATTAATTTTTAACCTTGAGTTGAAACATTGCATGCATATATGGTCAAGACTTCAATCACCATATCACACCCTAGTGTTCCAATGCCTCAAACTCACTATGGCATGTTTCCTGCACTACAAGTCGCAAGTCCAGCAATTCCCACGCTTGGCCATTATAGTGATTGGTTGCTCGATGCCTCACACTATGTCACACTTGATCTGGTTGCTCTCTCTGCTCCATGATGGTGGGGATCAATATGTTGTTCAAGGACTAAGTATGACCTTGGGATAGTTTATGTCTCTATGATGCCAAAGTGACTTTTATGAACAATGTTGGTTATGTTGTGTGACATGTATGTTAAGCTTGTGATTCAAGTTTAGGTTTCTTTAGATTTTGCTCATTCGATCTCTGTCTTCCTGCTGATATAGTACATAAAAAATTGATAAATAGATTTGGCAAAGATGAGATTGAGATGAATGAATCGAGAGTTTAGGCTTTAATGATGGAGGATGACGATAGATATGTTGAAGATGGTTGAGCAGGATTGAAAATTTATGAGTTGAGAAAAAATATTTTAGCTAATATTTGGATAAAAATAAATGACAACAGATGATATAACATAGTCAATATTTTATTTGAATAAAAATTTAAGAGATGATTAAAAAATGATACTTTTTATTAAAAATATTTTTTTAACTTTTGAATTTATGAAAAAGTACTGTATCGATAATTGCAAATTAAAGAATCAATATTTTATATGTTACCTAAAAAAATAAGAAAAAAAATTAAAATAATAAATTAGTGAGCGGATAAATTTGAAAGAAAAAAAATTTAACCCATCTAATTTCATCAAACTGATTTTCATAATTCTTCATAATTTTTATACCATCAAAAAATAAGATAATCAATCTTGAGTTATACTTTTTTTCTCAATCCAATCCTCCATATTCACTCCTAACTTATCATTCAAACGAGATCTTCATATTTTCAGTGATTTTATTAATATTATTAGTTTATAATTTTTTGTTTTTGTTGATTTTATTAATGTCATTATTTTATATATTTTTTGTTTGTGCTATCTCGTTTCATATTACATTTCTCTTATATCTCGACGATGAGTCACCGGTCAATTTAAAATTCATTATTTGTATTCTTCCGAAGATCACCTAAGCATATCGATTCTACCTGTGGCTATTTATACACATGACATAGTGTTTATTCAAGATGTTACGAACTTCGAATCTTTCTTTTCGTAGGCTATTGCCAATTTTTCTTTTTAAAAAATATAAAATTTCACTCAATCTCCTAAACGGAATTAAACTTTCTTGTATTTTTTTTTAAAATATAATATTTTTAAGACATCCGTCTCATTACATTTTAAGGCGAAATAAAGATGCAAAACACGTTATATATATCATGAGAGAGAAATAATTTGGTGCCGAGTGCCGCTATTTATCGTCCTTCCACTTCCAGAAACCCCGCCCTTAAGCCCTAACGGCCGGCGAGGACGACAAAATGGCGATCTCCGGCGACCACCAATTTCACCGCTTCGATCAGTTCAAATCCGTCGACGCCGTCCGGTGGCTCCCGGCCGTTTCCGCCTTCGACCGTTTCGTCGCCGCCGCCGTTCACGACCCTGATTCCGCCGCCGCCTCCCCCGCCTCGGCCCTCGAGATTCATTCCCTCAGCACGTCTCAGGAGGACCTCGCTAAGCCCAGCCTCAACCTCTGCTCCTCTTGGCCGTCCACCTCCCGGATTTCCTCCCTCCGGACCTCCCAGACAGTCCACAAGCACCAGGCCGCCGCAGCCGGAACCGTCGCTGGCTCGCTTCATGTCCTCTTCCTCGACCCTGTCGACGGATCTATCGACTCGGAGCTCTCGTTCGCGGAGGACGGCCGGCCGCTGCACGCCGGAGCGATATCGGCCCTCGATCTCGAGGAGGGCGGGAGGGAGTGCGTGACCGTAGGAGATGACGGGAGGGTGAACCTAGTGAGCGTTACCGAGACTCGGTTGAACCAGCGGAGGATCCACGATAGCCAGGGATTGGTGCCGTACACGGCGGTTAAGTGGGGGTCGCCGGCAGAGTTTGCAACGTGCGGGCTGGGTTTCGGCGTGCAGTGGTGGGATAGGAGGAAACCCGACGCTTTGGTAGCTCAGCTTCAGGGAAACCGGTGAGCGTCTGCTGCTTTTGTGTTAAAAGCTTCAATTTTTGCTTCGACCGTTTGGATTACCGTAGCGATAAGCATTATATATTTGTTTATATGCGTCACACAAATGGACTTTCTAGAACTTGTAGTGCATTTTTGTTGTAATTATAGACCAATTAGCCTCTTAAATGTGTATCAAAGTTTCAAATTTGTGAAGATGTGTTTGATGCAAGCCGCTTGTGTGGAAATGCTACTGATTTTATTATCTTTCAGGAACTGCTAATGCATTTTTGCTGAGCTAGTTACTTTTCAAGGTTAATTACATAAAAAATTGTCAATCTGCATTAAAAGGTTTCCTTCACCTTTTGTGGCTCTTTAGGTGAAACAATAATGTAAAATTTAATACAAGGAAGATCTTGTTTGTCTTAAACCCCAAATTTTCGGTCACAGTATCAGAAACAGTCAATGCAGATTCAGCAAAAGCAGTTAGCTTTCTTTCATCCGTCACATTGGTTACATTCTCTCTGGATGCAGAGTAGATAAATTGTAAATTTTTGCATGCCAACAAAGAAATGCTGATTAAACACAATTCCTCCAATATTAATTTTTTTTCTCATCTTTTGTTGTATATTCTAAGACCATGTTGTTTGGTGTTTGAATTCTTTTGACCTGTATTTTCAATGCTAATAAGAAGGTTGAATTTCTTGCTTTACTTTTCTTTATTAGAGATTTTTATGTTGTAACTATCTGTAAACCTTACAAGTTCTCTGCATTCTAATAATGGACACATGATCAACCATTTGTACCTTCTTGGCCTTCACCTTCATTCATAAAACACTTTGATAATACTCTCTTTTCTGCACTAATTTTCTGACTCCTGTACTGTAGGCCACAAGGCAACATTTCTGGCATGGCACATTCTATTGACATTCATCCATCACGTAAGCATATATGTCTGGTAAGATGCCTATTCCTTTTCTGTTCTTTTTTTTTTGAGAAAGTGAAGGATGAAGGATGATTGCCGAGGGTTGCAATCATCCATTTTATTATTGAAACTTTAATTACTTGGCTGTTTTTACATAAAAAAAACTAATTGTATCACCCATTCTCACTCCATTTCTGATGCTTATTTTAATCAGCAATTTCTTATGTTCTCTGATTTATTTTGGATACAAGGGATATAATTTATACTTAGGGAAAAGCTGCATTATGCTTTGATTTAGTATCTGACATGGTAACATATCAAATCCCTACAGGACAATATTCTTGTTTCTTTCCCCTTCCATTTTTCTTGCTTCTGGTTCTAGGGGGTGCATTTCATTAAAAGTCCAGTATTAGCCACCAATGTTCATCTATATAATGGTTTTAGCTCCTTACAACAAGTTCTTTTTATCACTTTCCAGCATTCCTTGCCTGGAGTTTCACTTACAACTGAAGCTAATAATTACCATATTCTGATAAATGAAGGTGGGAGGTTCTTCTGGTACAGTGTTGGCTTGGGACCTCAGATACCAACAGGATCCTATCATTCTTTCTGGCATTGGACTTCCTGGAACCACAGTACCTGTCTCAGAGAGTGAAGTTTGGGAGGTCCAGTATGACCTTCACACTAGATCTTCGAGCATTACTTCAGGTGCTGCAAAAATACTGCCTGCTATGATGTGCTCAGAAGATGGGATCCTAGCAGTCCTTGAACAAGGTTTGTTACTTTTGGAATCTGCTTAAACTTTGTCTCTTGTCTTACTCCTGAAACTGATTATGCCTTTAGGTTGTCATTGAAGTAGTTTCTTCTTTAAGTCATTGCAACTATCGACAATCTTATACTATTTCTTCACTCTGAACTTTAGTTCCTCATAAAATAACAAAAGCTCCTCCGGTGCTTGAATATTATTCGATGAGTCCTGTTAGGTTAATTGAAGCCTTTCTCCTTTTCGTTTCTAATAAAAGATGAGCGTCTTCTTCAGCCAGTGATTTCATAGTAGTTCATGTAACAATAGTTTCGATCCATACTCCACAATAGTTGGCATGAGCGGATTCCACTTTATTTACCTTGTACATATGATTTTGCAGGCGAAGGACCTAAAGAATTATTGGTTGAGCCTTGTGCCATCAATGCCTTCGACATAGATCCTAAAAACCCTTCTGTGAGTATATGCCTAAGCTGGGTGCAATTTCCATTTCCAAATATATGCTGATTGGAAAATGTTTCTTCTCCTAATGAAGAAGATGCCAAATATCCATTACTCAACTAGTTATTCGCCGTTTTCTTTCTTCAGGATGTCGTTTGCAGTCTGGAATGGGAAAGTATTGGCATCTTGGTGCGCCCATGAGAAACATGTCAGGTTGTTTTCGAAGCTTAATGTCGCCATGCATGTTATGCCGTCTCATCATTCTGATCTATGATTTAGTGAACCTTGTTACTTCTGCGTAGCGGTTCATGTGTATTGAGATCTGTGTACAAGAAAAGGTGAATTTTTTTTGTTGGTGACACCATTTCATTTTGCCTTCTAGCAGGCGCTAGAACCTCCCAAGGGCATATTTTGATTTGTGGAATATAAACATGGCATTCTATTTGTCAGATTTAGAGCTAATTGATTTGCGTATCAAATTAAAATTCATATAATGTTGCAGTTTTCATTTGCTTACGCCAGAAGTACTAGTTAGTCGGGGACATTTAGTTTAGTTGCATATTGATTTGTAAATAAAAATATGTAAGATTTGCTATTTTTTGTATTTGATTTAAAAGATTGATTGGAGAAGGTTCGTCGAACAGCCGGGACGCGATGGGTCCCCCGTCCCGGCAGCCGGCGGAGTCCATGGTGCGAGTCGGGCACATGGTGGTGAAGGGAAGAAGGGGGTTTTAGTTGGTGGAAGCGGAGGGGAAGAATGTCTTGGCTTATTTATTTATGGAAAGGAAGTTTGGGAGCGAAGGACTGAGGACGACACTGCTAAGTGGTCACAGAGGCACTGATTCAGTTCACTTTATTCCCTAGGGAGCAAGTGGGTCTGATTTTCTTATTTTTTTGCAAGATAGTTTGAATCTTTTGATTCAAAAACAATAATAATAGGAATCCTAGCGAGGAAACTTCCTTTTACATAAAATGCGCCTTCTATATTTTTTATGAAATTGATAAGATTTGTAGGTAGAAATTAGTAACATTTTCTGAAACAATTACTCCAATCTTCCAAAAGAGAAATAAAATTTATATTCATTTTATTTATTTTTTTTGGGAATAAATAGGACTTCTCAGGTCAAGGGCCCATATTAGTATTGAGTCCGGATTGTTAACTTTCCATTATGGCAACAAAAAGATCATTGGTCAAAAGTGGGGGAAAAGAACTCCATTATATTAACATTATATTTGTTTAAAAGAAACACAATTATGATTCATTTAAAATATTGTTTGCTTGCACCAATTTCTGATGTCTCATGCGAGAACATTTTTTTTTGTTTTAGCACCATGCAGCCGAGCAGATCAGTATATATAAATTAATATGTAGAGATAGGCGTGCATTTACACTACATTTTTTTATTTTATCATACTTAATATATATATATATATGTATATGTATATATATGTCATATTTCTTTAGTTTTTGCTAATACATCAGTAACCACAATAACGAAAAAAAATTCCTAGTTGATTATATATATTCCATATTATTTAATTTTACAAAAGAAAATAATTTGTTAACTAAAGTCATAAATAACAAAAAAAAATCATAGCTATTTTATTAGTTTTTAAATACAAAACTGAATTTAATTGTTTATTTATTTATTAACTTAAAGTTTCAATATAAAATTTAACATTTAAAATATAAACGGTAAATTTTCAATATGATGATGTAATAGAAGGAGCCCAAAAGATTGATTATTTCAATTAACTTTTAAATATCGTATAAGGATGAAAGTATTGAAAGAACAAAAACAAATAGTTTAAAAATAATGAATTTTGAACATTTTTCAGCTTTAATCACAAAATGTGCAGCGTTAGGACAAGAATTCACATAAATATTTTAAATGTATCAAAAATAATTTTGGAAACTCCCCAGCTAACCTTCGAATCTCATATTTTATACCTTAGTTCCTCCCAACTTTCAAGTTTCACCTCCACTCCTAAGTAGTAGGAATATGTTGGAGAGAAGAACTGGCAATGCTAATGATTAATTATGTAATTTCACCAACTTGTGCCGAAAATTCACAATGCATCCAAGAACAATCCTAGCATGCAAAATAAACCGGTTGATAACTATGTGCAGCAATACATTAAAGGCATCATTTATTTCATAATTTGTAAATGGTGCTTCCATGCAAAATAACTATGACATAAAACATAGCTAAGCAAAGAACAATTTGATGAGTGATAACTTCAACTTAATGATGCTTACATACATAAAACATCTCGTGCATTACATTTATATATACATGAGTGATAACTAATGCCAACTATTCTAAGTTACATCCTTTGCTGAGTTATCGAAAAACTATGCATAATTTGGAACTTGGCATGGCTCATCAATTGTTGGAGAGCATAACGTTCCCGTTAGGAAACTCTCAGAAGAACAAAAGCGATTGCCAAAAATGTGTCAGTGAGGAGATCAGATAGTTGATCTTCTGAGAAAATAAATCGAATAAGAATCCACCCATGAGCAATCTCATCTCATACAAAATAAAAACATACTTCAACATTTTTGGTACGCCAATGAAATATCGAATTCGTCGTTAAACAAGCAGCACCTAGACACATCATAAGGTTGGGGCACAATGAAGTGGCATATGTAGTTCACATAATAGATACTTGATCCATAATAGTTCAACAATAGTGTCAGCGATGCACAATACTATGATTCAATGGATCAGGAACAAGAGAAAGAATATTGCTTTATGGAGGACCATGAAATAAGATTCTGACCAAGATATATAACACATGCACCCATAGACTTGCGACGGTCACCGTAGCCTATCCAATCAACATCTGAAAATGCATTTAAATTAAATGAAGTAGATGAAGATATATAAATCATAATCTTATGTATCTTGCAAGTATCATAGAATTATTTTAACTGCTTGTTAGTAGACAACCAACATGGCTTATGCATATGCTAACAACAACATTGACTATAAATGCAATATCAAATCGTGTTAAGGATAGATATTGCAAGCGACCTACAATCACGAAACAATGTTATACCAAAGAATATCTCGTTACAAATACTTTTGAGAAGCAGCCAAGGAGGATGTTGTCTTCGACTTGCTAGTATTTGTCTTCTGAAGGATGTTTGCCATGTATTTCCTTTGTGACATGAGAAAATCATTTAAAAAATGCACTATTTCAATGTCCAAAAAAAGTGAAGTAGGTCAAGGTATTTTAGAACAAAGCGAAATTGAAGCTTTTTAACAAAAGCATCTAAAGTTGTACTGTAAAAAATAATGATAATGATGCATCTACATAGATCAAGGTCATGATTATGATTTATATCTATTGTAAAATGAATAGAGAAACATATATTTTAGAAGTAACAAAACCAAAATAAGTTAGTACAAAATGAAGAATTTGAAACTAGGCTCGTGGCACTTGTTTAAGACCATAAGAGATTTTCAGAGATGAAAAAATAAAGGTTGGGTGTTGTCCTTCACGAAATCCAGTGGTTGTTCCATAAATACGAATTTAAAGAGCGGCCCATGCAGGAATGCGATTGTTGACATCTAATTGGCGAATAAGCCATCCATGAGAGATTGCAATTGATAGAGAATTCTTGTGGGTTTAACAACTAAATAAAACATATCATGGAAATCCTTTCCATGTTGTTTATGATATTCGTTAGCAACTAATTGCACTTTGTGTCGGTCCACAGATCCGTCGAGATGAAATTAGTTGGAAACAATCATTTATAATCGACCTTATGAAATGAAGTTAAAATTTTATGACAACTTAGATTTGTGAAAACATGTGCTCATATGTGTCCATAGTGAAAAATAAATTGACACATAACTTAATGATTCAATGTAACGCCTGAAAACGCGCCCCGCCACGCGGACGAGTCGACATTCGCCACATGCTCGGAACAGTCTCCGGGACGCTACGGGACAATTAACCTTGACTTGACCATTGACAATTCAGGTCAAACCACATGAAAACTCAATAGAATAATACAACTTAGATCAATATGAAATAAAATCAACGAAGACAATTGAGATCATGACACGAGTACAAATCAGCGGAAGACACTTGACATTGATCAAAGATAACATAATCCAAGT
>LTAE01008310.1:1661-17837 GCA_001647135.1 Pontederia paniculata | reverse complement strand
TTTTATTTTATAATTATATTTCAGGAAGGATTTAAGGCGAAACAGGCGGAGCATCTAACTCAAGTTACACAAGAAGGAGGCACTCCAAAATCAACTAGAGAACTTTGGAGGGAACACGTAGGCACAAACAACAATTGTGTCCATGGTTTAGGTTCATCTGTCACTCCTGTTGACTTAAGATCAGCACACAGATCTGTCTCGGGCCCTCCAAATGAAGAGATAGAACGACGTGTTGATGAACGATTTAAGCAAATGGAACAACAGATGCAAGAACGAATAGAACAACATATGCGAGAACGGATGGAACAGCGGATGCAACAACAATTTGAACAGCAGATGCAACAAGCCCGACGTGAGCAAAGAAAAGAATTTAATGAAATATGGAGAATGATATTGAAAGGGCAAGCTCCTCCTCTTGAAGATCTTGATGACAATGATAATGTGTAATTTAAATATTTGGAACGAAATATGAAGTACATTTTAATTATTATGAACTTTTTTGTAAATTATTATTTTTTAAAAAAATTTTAAAAATTTCTGACGGGATATTCGGCCCCTCAGAATTTCTGACGGGCCGAAAGGCCCCTCAGAATTTATGAGGGGTTTATTCGCTCGTCAGAAATTCTGAGGGGCCGAAAACTCCTCAGAAATTCCGTCAGAAAATTCTGACGGGTATGAAACCCGTCAGAAAATTTTTACCAACGAGATTTTTTCTGATCGTTTAACTTGGACGGAAATTCCGTCAGAAAGGCTCTTTCTGACGAATTTTTTGTCAAAATCCGTCAGAAAATCCGTCAGAATGAGCTGTTTTTCTTGTAGTGAAGGTTTCATATTAAGTATAGAAGAAGCATTATGCATCATGGATATTCGGATCTTCTGTGATATATAAAGTTTTAGGGTGTTTCTTATAAAATAGTTAAAATGATGATGCATTACTTATCTCTTAATCATCATCTAAGCGACAAGCGGATAAATCAGATTTTTGAAGTATTTTGATGAGTGATAGTTCTACTTTTCTCTTGATATATTCTTTAGTATATTTTGCACTGTTATTCTTATGGTTACTAATATATGCTATTCTTTCACTTGTTTGTCCTCAATGTTTTCTTCCATGTAATATTAGTTGTAATTTACTTTCCATTCCAACAGTTTACATGTTTTTTTGGCGATAAATATGGAAAACTAGAAATGCATATATTCACTCACTGCTTTTGCAGGAGGCAATAAAATTGGTTCAACCATCTTCAAGAAGAGAAGAATTCTCATCAATACCTGAGGTCAAGTGGGAGGATTTTGGTGGTCTTACTGCCTTGAGGAAAGAATTTGATCGCTTTATTATTCAAAAAATTAAACATCCCAAAGTTTATGAGGTAAATTTTATTGCTTTTATTTGGTATAATGTGCTCGATTAGCATTGGTGAATCTTAGCATATAAGACGATTTTGTTGAACATGGCTGTTGTTGCGTTCATTGCATAACCATTATATATTATCTGACAATTTACGTTGACTCTAAGAAAATTATCACTAATTAAATTATTAGCAATGTGCATTGCTTTATTTAATATGCATAAGTAATGTAACTAACAATATTTATTATCTTATTTACTATATAAAAAAATAATAAATATTATACATTTTTTATCAAAATACTCTTGAAGAAAATAGTTAAGTTTACAAATTTATATACATTTTATTTAAATTCGGTAAACTTCAATCACAAACATATACTCTAAACTCATAAAATTTATACATCAAATAAATAAATATATAAAGTAAATAGTATATAATTTTCTAAAAATAATAAAAAATTTAATAAAAAATATTCTAAATTATTTTTATATTAAGATAATTAATATTAAATTATTTATAATATACGAACAATCTATTATAATTAATGAATAATAATATTAAAATTAATAGAAATAATAATAATAATCAATTTAAAGATAATGATAAAAATAAAAAAATATCATTATAGTTATTGATAATAATTATACTAATTAAAAAATATTGTATTATTATTTATTTAAATAAAATTTTGAAGGATGAATGTGAAAAAAATTTATAGCAAATTATTAACTAAGTGGCAATTTAGATTGTCTCCTTTTTTAATGACAATTCTGATTGTCACCTCTCAAATAATTTACATTATTTGTAATATAAATTATCTATAAAATTAAAATAAGTGAATAATATAATACGATGGATTCAAGTAATTTAATACAATATTATTTATTAATATAAATATATTATCTTTATAGAAACGCAACTGTTTTGATCGGACTTTTGTTTATGAAGACTTTTGTAATATCAGTTTGGACTTTTGTAAGCATCCAATTCCAAATGCTTCCATGAACTAACGGAAACGTGGAGTGAACTTGAACGCTGGGATTCTGCTATATGGACCTCCAGGTTGTGGTAAAACATTAACTGCGAAGGCTGTAGCCTATGATGCAGGGGCCAACTTTATATATATCAAGGTTCGGTTTTTTACTATACGGAATAATATCTATTTTCTTTACATTTTTATTGATCGAATATATTTTGAAACAGCAACTATATTTTACTATATCTTCTCTACCATTTTGTGATGCAGGGGCCTGAGCTTTTGAACAAATACGTTGGTGAGAGCGAGCGGTTGGTTAGAACAATTTTTAAGCGTGCCCAAAACTCTTCACCATGCATAATGTTTTTTTATGAGGTATCTAACTTGTTAAGTTGTTTGCTTCTTGACTCTCCACCTTCTATAAAAGAGTTGTTCGCTTGTTTAGTGTTAGTAGAATGTCAGTTCATTCTCTTTAATAAAGACACAAGATATATGCTTATAAAAGAAATTAATATATTTTTTTTTCTATCTTACACACTCGTGAAATGTGAGATATAGCTCTGAATTATCTGTTAGTTTTTTTGGATACCAAGTTGCCAGTTGTTTTACTTTGCAAACATGTATATCTTTGTCATGAGGAATGAATATCAATATGTATCGATCATCATGACTTGACCAATATCAATATGTATCTGATGCTTCCCCAGTTTT
Organism: Pontederia paniculata; assembly: GCA_001647135.1. Lineage (NCBI taxonomy): Eukaryota > Viridiplantae > Streptophyta > Magnoliopsida > Commelinales > Pontederiaceae > Pontederia > Pontederia paniculata. The sequence goes on along the minus strand of LTAE01008310.1, from coordinate 14,798 downwards.
TATTAAAAGATTTGCAGCTTGTCTTTTTACTCATCTTTGCTAGGTAGATGCTCTGACATGTAGGCATTCAAAGGTGGGACGGGTCATTGAAAGTTTAGCCAACCAGGTTGATCATTCACATCGCTCTTCTTTCAAATATGTTGTTCTTATGTGCTTTTGTGTACTTCACAATCTGCCGTCATACTTCAATTCCTTTTCTCCTTCCAATCTGCAGTTACTTATTGAGTTAGATGGCTCTGGTTCGCGGCAGAGTGTCTACATCATTGGAGCTACCAATAGGTTTAATAAGATTGATTCTCTCATTTGATAGTCGTTTTAAGTTTTTATGTTACCTTAACACTTTTTTTAGGCCTGAAGTTATGGATCCTGCTTTTCTGCGGCCAGGCAGATTTGGAAAAGTTCTTTTTGTTCCTTTACCTACTTGCGATGAGCGTGCACTTATTCTGAAGGCTCTTGCTCGAAACATGTTAATTTCTCCTGATGTAGACTTGGATATTCTTGCTTCTAAATGCAGCAATTTCTCTCGGGCCGACTTGGCTGCTTTGGTATTATTTTCGTCCTTAATCTCTCTTTTCATTTGCACAAGAATCATGTTAAATACCCAGTAGTTTCATTATTAAATGCATCTGTATTTTTGAAACTGGTGTAGAGAAAAGAGTGGAAAACATTCTGTTTAGGTTAGAAGTCACAGGGGGAAGTTACCCCAAAAAGAAAAAAAAAAGTATTTTTCATATATGGTCCTCCAACTTTAACCTTCATATCTTTATGGTCCTTTAACTTTTTTTTACATCATTAGTTCTCCAATTTTATGTGTTTGCACGCTTGATCCTTTCGTCGGTTATAAAATATTTGTTTTCATTCTATTGACTGAATTCATTCACGTAAACATTATAATAATAAAATATTTCACGATACACGTCATATCAAATAATTTTTTTTATCTAATGTCTATCCTAAATACATCATTTATAGTCTCATATGGCGTATCACAAAGACAACATAACATATTTTATTATAAAAATAACATGAAATATTTAAATGAACGTATTAAGCTAGTAGAATGGAAAAAATATATGTTGTACTTGATAAAAGGACAAAGTGCACAAAATATATAAAGTTGAAGGATTAATGGTGCAAGAAAAAAAGTTAGAGGATTAAAGAGGTGTTTAGGTCAAAGTTGGAGGACCATGCGTGAAACTTATTCGAAAAAATATAGTACAAAGAAAGGTAATTTCTTTATAGCACATAACAATATGTCGTGGAAACGTTAATTTATGATTTTGCTTTTTGCCTTTCCAAATAATAGTATTCTTTTTGGAGAACTTTTTTTTATAATTTAAAATCCTTAACCCACGCAGATGGAGGAGCATAGTGATTTCATCCATATCCTGGTAATTTGATGAAATCCTCAAAAGAATCCAAGGTTATGTTAGTATTATCCACATTTGATACTGAACTTAGTACTAAGAAGATCTATATGGCCTTCCATTACCTATGTGATTTGTCTTGATCTTTGTAAACCCATCGACGATGATGTCAGATCTTTTTAGGTAAGAATCTTAGAAATGAACAAAAAAGGATTTGATCCATTTGGAATAGTTGTGGACCATGGTCTGTCCATGTTCCAAATGATGGAAAACTAATGATACTATCTTAAGCATTTGCATCTGAGTTTTTCTAACCGTAAAGCACAACTTGTTCTTTGTTTCGTTATTTCATGTCATTGTCACAAAGATATATTTAGTTAACATTTTGTGTTCACCTCAGATGGATGAAGCTATTATGGTTAATTTGGATAAGGAAGTCAATTTTATGAATAATGAACATGAAATCATAATCAAGAGGTCATCTACACAACATCACATTTTGAGAAAGCTCTTCAGAAAATCAAGCCTTCTGTCTCCGAGAAGGTATGAAAATAGTATTAGGATTTAGGCTTGAGCTTATTTTCACTTTCAGTACCATGTTTCAAGCATTCACTTAGTGGTTGTTTGGATGTTTGGTGTATTCTTATTTTTATTAAGCATTCTCATTTTTATTAACCTATAATTTAGATTATCACTTTAATAATTATCAATAATATGACATTATAATATTTGGTATGTATTAATAATCAAACTATAATTTAAAGTATAAAAAATTACTAAAATACCCTAAAAAATATTGAATTTGTACTAATATGTTATTTTGTTTAAACAAAAAGGATTAATTAGCTCGAACTTGTCTATCTTCGAGAAAAAATATCTTTTAATAAGACAAGACTAGTACTAATAATGAAAGTAGTTTATTCTTATAGGTTATAGCATATCTACTAAAAATAATAAAAAATAAATTTAAATAAAAATATATGGAGTTTATATTATCAATCATCTATAAAATAATCTTAAAAAAAGTAATAAATGATGTTGAATAATATTATATTTTAAATTAAATAACCTATAGAGAGACGTGCATGTGTCATGAACGAAAGAATGTTCTCTTCTTTGATTACTTGCATACTTTCATTTCTATGAATTATGAGTTGTCATCAATTAATTTGTCTTCACTCTTTGCGACTACAACATGCTTCTACCTTTTGATGGAAAATCTTAGTCTTAAGAAAGTTATCCTCCTCACACTATTATTTTCTGCATCAATGTAATTTGATATGTTCTATCCGTGGTGTAATAAGGAATTTTTGCAATGCCGAGACAATAAATTTATTCCAAGATCCATAAAAACTACCTTTTATGGAGATTAAAAGAGGTGAAAAAAATAATATATTCTTGAAAATCAACCCCATGCCTAATTTGCATACTTTCACTGAGATAGCACATTTTTATTATTTTTTCAAGTCGCGTTTTTCATTGAGACAACATGTATATTGATTTTACTGTTTCATTTGTGGAACATGTAAGGAGGAAATATGAAGAATTATTTCAAGTATTTGAAGCAACTTGAGTCATTTTTTTTGGGTATATATATCTCAAGTATTGTTGCTGGTTGTATGTTTTTTAAATATGCGAGTTACATTTTTTTTTTGCTACATCGGTTAACTTATCCAACTTGGGTATAACTTCTATCAGGCTTATGCAAAAATGCCAAAATGATTTCTACAGATTAAAAGTGTGCCTATATCAACTAACAGTTCATCCTAAAATATGATACTTTGGTTGCTCTTAGCCTCTCATATTGAAGATTGCTTACTCGTGATAATTTTTCCTAACCTTTGTATATAAGCTCTTGATTGTTATCCGAATGAATATGAAAGTTTTCTTGCACTCTTCATCTGTTTCAAAGCATATTCATAACGTTTTCTCTCGTAAATAAATAGAGGATTCTTTTACACTTCTTAACTATAAGAAAGTAATGAGAAAGAGATTGAGTTTTAAAATAACACAAGATCGAATTACAAGAGTTTTTGTTGAAAGATAAGTAGAAAAAAAATTTATAATTTTTTGGAAAAACAAAAAATTTAGAAAGAAGAATAGTTATTCTTATTAATTAGCATATTTATTCTTATTAATTAGCAGTGGGAGTAGGGGAACAAATGCTTCTGAACATTGAGATGATTATTAAAATTATATATTATGATTTTTTTGTTATGTTCATTATATGGTACGAATAATAAAACATAACAAGATAAAAAAAATAAAAATTTGACAAAATAAAATTCTAGAAGTTTTTAGAAAAACTAAAAAAAGTAGAAAGTCTTACATATGATAGTTATGCTTATTAATTGGGGAGCTTCCGAACATTCTTTTTTTATGTTTATTATATGGTACCAATAATAAAGCATAACAAGGTAAAAAAACTAGATTATATTTCTATATTTCATATTTCAATTTTTTTGTATTGGATTCAGTTATTGCATTTTTGCTATTTTAAGTGTGTAAGACACCCGAAAATTATATATAAGATAAGGCTTGAACAATATTTTGACATAAGTTTCTCCACACCAGGCTCATGCTACCAAGGTTATCAAGATTTCAATCTTTTACGATCTTCATAAGATTTTTCATCCTTGTCCGATTGTTGATCATGCAACTCTCCTTTAAGTAAGATCTCGATCTTAACAACTTTGAATGCTACCAATTCTTTTTTTTCTCTCTTTATTATTATTTCTCTAATTTTTTTCGTTATTTCTTTATTAATAATAGTAAAATTATTATTATTATTATCATCATCATCTTGATAGATAATAATAAATAATATTATGGTTAGCAGATTTCTATCTCGGGTTGAGAGACCGAGAGCTAGTAGCCCGAGTTCGAACCTCAGAGCTATCAATTTGGCCAAAATTTATATTCGTCGCACTCCTCTGAACACTAAATTAGTCGGATGCTAATAATTATATATATATATATATATATATATATATATGTATGTATGTATGTGTGTATGTATGTATGTATGTATGTATGTATGTGTATATATATATATATATATATATATATATATCGAGGGTTTAGTGGAAGTGAAACACCCGTCCCCTTTCTCTTTCCTCTCCTTACGACTGTTCTTCGTGTGTTTTCTTACCTAAGTCGTCACCATCGCCATTGCTGGAAGGATCATGCTGCCACGCTGGCAAGGATCCTTACTGTCGGATCGACATTGATAGATGGAAATAAAGTAAAGGATTCTCCATGAACACAAATCACATTGCATAACATAACAATATGACGTGAGAACTCAAATGTGAGGTTAGGCATCTTTCTTTTATCCATCTATAATCTCTAGAATCGCATAAGCTTCTTCAAAATCTATACATACCTGTTCAAGCGCACAAGATTTTATAAATTTTGGCAATAATGTTAATGACAAGAACTATCACAAATTTAAAAATGTAAAATTCAGAAATATCATTAGTACCTTTGATGCAACTTTTGAGTTAACAAAATACTTCTCTAAATAAATAAGTTACTTCCTTGGACTGTACAATATGCTTTTTATCCTATTTTTTTTCCAAAGTACAAGTAAATGATCATCTAACCAGATTATGTATTGACATTTTAATTTTCATCCTAACGTTCATTATCTGAGCATTATTGATTTGTATCATGATGATGTCTATATAAAAAAAAAATTATATGAATCATGATCATTACCAGTTCATATTATGATGATATTAATAATATAAGATTTCATATGATTCCTGATCAATACATATTCATATTATGATGATATTTATGTTATAAAAAATTATGTGATCCTGATCATTATTGGTCCATATTGTGATGACACATATGTCACCAGATTTCGTATTAACCCTAATTATTATTGGTTCATAATATTATGCTTATACTCTATGACTAACCTTATGATGTATTATGCATTATATGTAAGATAAATAACACAATATTTAATAAGAGGTCATTATTATGTGCTGATTATCGAGAGTAAAGTAAAAGTATATTTATGATGATGATATTAGGGATTAGTAGTGTAATTGCAATCAAACTACTTATTTTCTCTTGCATGAATAATTTCCTTTATGCAATAAAAAAGATTCTCGAGCATCCTTCCTTTGAAGGGGCATCGTCGTGATTTGTGCACTAACCACTAACCTTTGGCAATCCATACCTTGAGCGAACTTGATGATGAGTTCTCCTTTTCAAAGTCACTCAAAGTCACCAAAGTCACTAAATGTAATGACGAACGTAAACAAAAATGCAAACATTAATGATGAATTAAGTAATGATGATGCAAGTTATGCAATGATGATAAAAGTAAAGTATCGAAAGTTATGCAAAATGCATATGATACAAGTATGAAGCGATGCTGAAAGTAAAATTCATATGATGGAATGATGCAACGAAAGTAAAATAAGTATGATATATAATCAAAAGCATGAAAAAAATGTTTGGCCCGCTCTTTGATCCACATGTTATTAATCTAAGAGTAATGTTATCTAATGATAATTGACAAATAACATCTATTCATTTATTTTCAGATGAATATTTATTTATCTATCATGATTAATTCATAATCTGATCGCGAGATACATTCTTTTATGACATTTCATATCGATATGTTATGATTTTTTCTTATTTAGTTTTCTATTTGTCACATATTGGACTTCACAGCTCATGAGAGTACATATCCCCTGCAATTCAATTCTGCCAAGAAGTTGATGATGAAGTCGCGTGTGACATAAAATACTCACGATGATGTTACACATAGGCATTGGAGTCTATTTTCCTTTATTTGTCTTTATGTGTCACTAAATTATACTTTTCCAGTATGAATCTAGTTGGACTCATGTAATAAATAGTAAGAGGTATCTCACATGTCATCATGTATCTAACACTTTTGCATTTATGTATCTCTATCTATTTCATTTGTATTTCGTCTTTGGCAATAATTTTAATCTTCTTTTTGACCAGTCAAAGTTTATGTTAATACTAAGTAAGTATGTCTCAGTTATCGTCTCCGATGATGCATTTTACCACACGACAAAATGTATTTTGTGGGCATTATATTTATCATTACCCATTCCCTGTTTTGATTTATGGTAGCATTTAAATATTTTAAATGCACTTTTAGAGAATTAAGTTATGACAGTTTTGGACACCTTAATCTTTTGGTGTCCTTGGTGAATATTGAAAGCCCATAGATGCTCCTATGTAATAAGATTGGTCTGTTCCCTCATTTTTGTCCGAGATTGGGGAGCCTACTTAGCAGTTTTGCTAAGTAGGCTCTTTAGCGGTGATATACACCGTCAGATTCGAATCTAATGGTGCGAGATCAAATATAAAAATTCAAAATATTTTTTAAAGATTTGATCTTAGATCGTCATATTCGAATCTGACGGTGTATATTATCGCTAAGGAGCCAACTTAGCAAAACTGCTAAGTAGGCTCCCTTTCTCTTTTTTGTCCCATGTGAACATTGAAACATGATCAGATATCAATCTACAAAACTTCTAATTGAAAATGATCCATAACCAGTTTTACAATCTGAAATATTAATATTAGAAAATAGAAGTAATCTTTGTTTAATTTTTTATCATACTCTTCTTTACCTTATTTATGTCAGATATTAACAATATGCAACTTAATATAAATTATTGTTATAAATATTAATAATAGTATTAGTATTAATTTTTTTGCCTAAATAATATTAAATAAATAATTATCAATCATTATCTAGATCCCGATTATTTGTTACATTTACATTTCTGAATGTAAAATGTTCCTAATCTACAATGTAAAATATTACCAAATACCAAGGCTTAACAGAAGCAACAGTTGCCTTTACAACGATACTATTATTATTATTATTATTATTATTATTATTATTATTATTATTATTATTATTATTATTATTATTATTATTATTATTATTGTCATTATTATTATTTAAAGAAAGTAAAATATCTATTAAAAGTGAATCTGGAGATATTTTTTGTTTTCAATCAAGAAAGTAATTTTTTTCGACCATAATTCACCAAAATATCTGCAACTTGATTGGCTTCACAAAATACATGATTGCAAATAAAAAAGATTCAAAATATGGTATTTAAGTTCACATGCATTGCAAAAACAAAAGATTAAAAAAAAGGAATTGCTAGTGAGTTTCAGTAGCGTTCTTGTGTAGAAAACAAGTTTCCGCTTCCTTTCCCGCCTTGACTCACTTTAGAGTCTCTTGTTTGGATACGTCCACGTGAGCTTAGAGGAATTAGAGTATTATACAACGATATCTAATCCTACGTGCGGAAAGGAGGGGTTCGGAGGTACCACCCCTCGACGGGGTTTCGCTGTCCGGTCAGCAGACGGTTGCCCCGCTCGCCGGTGAGCGGGCGGGGTTGAGGGCAGCACCCCCAAAATCTAAACGGGTTTGGATTTTTATTTAAGCTGACCCATACGGTGGAGATTAAGAAATTTACTATTTATTAGATTTTGGACCTATATATATATTGCTTTTATTTTAGACTTAAAATTGAGCGATTGTAACGAAAAATAATATAGTAAAATCTCTTTGCCTAATAAAAAAGTGAACATGAGTAAATTTGTATGTTCTCTTATTGAGTTTTCTATCGTGGGTTCTTTTAGTTGTTGTCGAAGGACACCGTTCGAACGTCGCCGGCTGCGTCCCTCTTCCTTCCGTTTGCAAGGGTCTGCGCGGCGGCGAGACGTCATGAAGAAGCGAGCCCGTGGTGGCCGATCCTGGAATCCCTCCGCGGGCCGTCGAGCGCCTCCGCACCCCCACCGCCGAAACAAGACAGCAACGATGCCGGAGGCCCCTCGCGCAAGGTTCCAAGGCAGTCGTCCCCTTCTAACGCTGAAAAGGAACAACCCGTGTTGGGGAAGCCGGCGCCGGCGGCCAAGAAGGGACATGATGTGAAGATGGCGGATGAGAAGCCACATAATATGGTTTTGGTAGCCGGCGGAGATGGTGCGAACGGCAAGAGGAAGAATGCGGAGGATGGTTGTGCGAAGGTGAATGGTGACGGGAATGATCGGGAAGGGCCGACGTTTCAGGACTTTGGAGGGATGAAGCTTCAGTTGGATAAGCTGGAGATGGAAGTCGTCGTCCCGCTAGCACGCCCTGAGATCCTCCGCTGGCAAAGAAGAGAGAGAATCAGTACGACGGGGATACTGCTGTACGGGCCGCCGGGATGTGGAAAGACCAAACTTGCCCATGCCATTGCCAACGAGAGTGGTGTTCCTTTCTACCAAATCTCTGCTGCCGAAGTGCTCTCTGCCGCCGTTGGTAATCTCCGTTATCTTCTTGCTACACGTTTGGGGCAAAACGAAAAAATATTCTTCTTCTTCATTTTATTACATACCATTTTATTAATTGCTTTCATAGGGCTTAATGTTTCATTACTGTATACAAGTGCTGTAAAGAAAGCAACCTGTTGACACATGACAGGTTCTACCGGGGGAAAGATGAGAGGCCTTTTCAATAAAGCATATGAAACTGCTCTTCTGTTGTTTTTATTGATGAGATAGATGCCATAGCATCCAAGAGAGAAAATCTTGAGAGGGTGACGGGATGTCGTGTGGTGACACAATTGATAACTTGTATGGATGAATGTCATGATCCTATTGGATCAGATCATGATAATTCTGAGCCAAAAGTTACTGGTCGGAAGCCTGGCCATGTTCTTGTAATTTGGAGCCACAAATAGACCTGATACCTTGGATCCTGCACTGCTAAGACCTGTCGATCATGAGATTGAGTTAGGTATACCTGATGAAAATGCAAGAGTAGAGATTTTATCGGTGCTCGTTCGGAAACAGACTTAAGGACGAGGTTAACCTTTTCGAAATCGCTGGATCCGCACCAGGATATGTTGGAGCTGATTTGGTAAATTAGTTAAAATGGCAGTAAATTTAGCTTTGCAGAGGAAACTACAGAGAATAAAACTTTCTCGTCAATTCAAAGAAACAAATAATGGCTGTTGGTGGAGGGAGCCATTTCCTGATGAAGAATGTGAAAATTTTTGTCTTACAATGACCGACTTTCAGGTATAATCTCATAGCTTCATCTTTTCTCAAGGTAATAAAAGTATGGTTAGCAGCCTTTCTGGTTATCTGTTTGTATTGTAATTATGTATGAATTCAGAAATGCAACCAAATCTATTGATTTGTATAAAGAAAGATTTTGTATCTTACATAATTTTTTCTAGTTTAGAAATAAAAAGTTTTGCCTCACCTCTACCCAAAATAAAGAGAGTGTGGTGCACAATATATCTAACATAACATCGGCAAACCCTGAAATGACACTGTTTTGGGTCGAAAAATGGAACTATTGGTTTGTATCTATTTCACCCAAGGGATTGTCGGTGGTGCAGCTCATCGTTGCAGAATGATGAACATGTTGTATTTAAAGAATGATTCCTTATCCTTTCAATTCATTTACACTATTTTTTTTTCTGCTGTGAGAATTTTATTTGTGGATCACATCTTTGGCGACTGATAATCTTAGCCAGTATGGTTTTTATGTCTTATAGCAAGGCCACATAGTAAGAAGTATAGGAGAAGCATTCTGCATCATGGATATTCAGATCGTTTTTCATATACAATCTGTGTAGTCATCCTTTTTTTTCTCAAAAAAAAAAAAAAACTACAACGTTTTACGGTGTTTCTTATAAAATAGTTAAAAAGATGATGCATTACTTATTCATATATCCTAATCATGGATAAATCAGAACTTTTGAAGTATTTTGATGAGTGACAGTTCTACTTTTTTTCTTGATGTATGTCTAGTATATTTTAGTTTGTTGAGTGATACTGTAACTTTCAGTGAGGGTATACTGTATATTTCACAATGAAAAGATTCTAGTTACTAATATATATTATTCTTTCACTTGTTTAACATCAATGTTTTTTCCACGTACCATTAGCTCCAATTTACTTTAGTTATCATTCTAACATGTTACATGTCTTTTGGCGATAAATATGGAAGACTAGAGATGCATATAATCATTCACTGCTTTTGCAGGAGGCAATGAATTGGTTCAACCATCTTCAAGAAGAGAAGGATTCTCATCAATACCTGAGGTCAAGTGGGAGGAATTTGGTGGTCTCACCGCCTTGAGGAAAGAAATTGATCGCTATATTATTCAAAAAATTAAACATCCCAAAGTTTATGAGGTAAAATTTCATTGTCTTTTACTCGGTATATTGTGCTCGATTATCTTTGGTGAATCCTAGCATATAAGAAGATTTTGTTGAACATCACTGTTATTGTCATGAATTTTTTGTATTGTTCTCTTTTCCCTTTATATTTCGGACTCGTGTTTATGGAAACTTTTTTAACAAAATTATGCAAGTAATCACATTCCTTTCTTTTTTTTTTCTTTAATGGACTTTGTAAGCATCACGTTTCATTCCAAATGCTTCCATGTGCTAACAGAAACGTGGACTCAAGTTGAACGCTGGGATTCTGCTATATGGACCTCCAGGTTGTGGTAAAACATTAATTGCAAAGGCAGTAGCCAATGATGCAGGGCCAACTTTATACATATCAAGGTTTGATTTTGCATCTTGTGGTAGTTATTATACGGAATGTTATATATTTTGAAATAGCTCTCTACCACTTTGTTACTATTGTTTACTACAACTTCTCTACTACTTGTGATGTAGGGGCCTGAGCTATTGAGAAAATATGTTGGTGAGAGCCAGCAGTTGGTTAGAACAGTTTTTAAGCGTGCCCAAGACTATTCACCGTGCATAGTTTTTTTCGATGAGGTAACTAGTTGTTTAAGTTGTTTACTTCTTGACGCTTCACCTTCTAAAAAGAAGTTGTTCTCTTGTTTATCATTAGTATAATGCCCGTTTTTTTTACAAGTTTATTCTATTTAATAAAGATACAAAATATATGCTTATAAAAAAGTCAATATCTTTTTTTTTTCTATCTTACACACATGAAATATGCAAATATATTCTCTGAATTATTTGTTAGTTTTATTGGTTACCAAGTTGCCAGTTGTTTTACTTTTACCCTTCCATTGCAAACATGTGTATCTTTCCCATGAGGAATGAATATCAATATGTATCAATCATCATGACTTGCCCAAGCAAACAAGCTAAAGAGATGCACTCTATTATCTGATATTCACCAGGTTTTTATTAGAAGATGTTCATCTTGTCTTTTTACTCCTCTTTGTTGCATCTTTGCTAGGTAGATGCTCTGACATGTAGGAATTCAAAAGAGCGACGAGTCGTTGAAAGTTTAGCCAACCAGGTTGATTATTGAAGTCATTCTTCTTTCTAATATGACATCCTTGTGTGCTCTTCTACTTCTTTTCCATCATCTATAAGGAATGGTTCAACTATACTTCATCTACCATCGTACTTCAGTTCCTTTTCTCCTTTCTATTTGCAGTTACTGATTGAGCTAGATGGCTCTGGTATGCGGTCGGGTGTTTACGTCATTGGAGCTACCAATAGGTTTGATAGATTGATTCTCTCATTTAATAGTTGTTTTAAGTTTTTATGTTATAATAACGCTTTTTGCAGGCCAGAAATTATGGATTCTGCTTTTCTGCGGCCAGGCAGATTTAGAAAAGTTCTTTTTGTTCCTTTACCTACTTACGATGAGCGGGCACTTACTCTGAAGGCGCTTGCTCGAAACCTGTTAATTTCTCCTGATGTAGACTTGGATGTTCTAGCTTCTAAATGCAGCAATTTTTCTGGGGCTGTCTTGGCTGCTTTGGTATTATTGTCTTCCTTAATCTCCTTTTTCTTTTCGTTTGCACAAGATCATTCTTTTATCTGGGTGTTTATGGAACAACCAGATAAAAGAATGATCTGGATGTTAAATACCTAGTAGTTGTTGTACTATTAAATGCATATGTAGTTTCAAGTAAAATGTCAGTAGAAAAAAAAGAGTGGAAAACGTTATTTTTAGGTTAGAAGTCATTGCGGAAACTCACCTCAAAAAGGAAAAAAAGAGTGCAACAAAAGGACATTTCTTTTTAGCACATAACTGCATGTCATGGAAACTTTAAACTTTTTTTTTGCTTTTTGCCTTTCCAAATAATAGTATTCTTTTGCAGATTTTGTTCTGATAATTTAAAATCCTTAACCCAGCCAGATGGAGGAGAGCATATCCTGGTAATTTGATTAAATCCTCTAAATGAACCAAGGTTCTATTAGTATGGGCCAGATTTAGTAATGAGCTTAAGACTAGAATAGTTAGATCTGGCTCATTAAACCCATCTAGAATGATGCCAACTTGGAGCAGGTATTAAGGTATGATGCGTGCTAATTATACATATAAAATTGCTAGCAAGTGCACTAGTCGTATCAAGTAATAAAGAAAGTGAATAGAGTGTCGATCCCACGAGGAATTTATTCTACCAATATCTAATACAATATTTTAATGAGAGGTGTACATTGGGTTTGAAGAATTTATTGATTATGAAAATAAATATTAAACAATGGTAAAGATCTAACAATTAAGTGTCAGAATGATTACTTGAGCACTGAATTTGGATGAATAAATAAGAGAATTCTGAGTTTTAATAAATTAAATTTAGTTTTTAATCTTTATCAAGAGAATTAGGTTTTACTGACATTAAGATGTCTTATCCAGGATGCATCTACTGAATCAAATCTAATAAGGTAATCGTTCCTATCCAGGATGACAACTCTCTTATTAGGGTTTTGAGATGCATTAAGTTGTAAAACCTAGACTGAAGAT
>LTAE01008309.1:0-20815 GCA_001647135.1 Pontederia paniculata | reverse complement strand
TATATATATATATATATATATATATATAACATATTTATAGCTCAAAAGAGAGGAGTCCATGAAAGGTATTCCTTTACCCCAGTTATTGGGGCACTTGGAAGACGTAGAAGCATCGATGCTCCTATCTAGTCTATCGATGAGAGATAGAAGCGACGCCACCGATGGATACCCGGACGACGGCAGGGAAACATCTTCTTCTTCTTCTGCAGGGAAAGGTGGCGGCGGCGGTGCTGAGACGTGGACGGCAACGCCCAGTATCCATTTTTCCAGTGAAAAATACGAAGAATGCGAGGGGACATTCGTGTGCGGGTGACTGGACGGGATTGATGAGCACGTGACGATGCATGCATGGTGAAGTTAAATAACCGGGTTGGGCCGCGCACTATTACCACATGGCTCCTTTCGGCCTTTTCGCGATGTAAAGAGATAGCGTGTGTTAGATAGAAGTATAGAACTTGATTGATAGACTAATGGTATTTATGAATGAATTAAAAGGTAACAACGAAAATTAAAAAGTTAATTTGATAAATAAGTTTTTTTGGAAAAAAAAACATAAAAATCGAAAATATATTATATTATATATTATGATAATTATTTATGTTTAAATAAAATTTAGCACAATATAATAACTTATTTTTTAACTAAATCATAAAATAATAAAAAAGTAAAATTAAATTATGCACATAATAATTATAATGAGGTAAAATAATTTATGTACTATGTTAAATTTAAAACAATGTATTAAAATAATAAATAAGAAATAAAATAAAATAAAGTCAATAATTTAAGAAAATAAAATTATTGAATTAATTAATGCTATTATAATTTCTTATTAATTTGAGAAAAATTAAAACTAAAATATATTATATTAAACTTAAATTAAAAGTAAGTTAAAAAAACTAAGAGGAGAGCGAACCAATGAGGGAAAAGAGAAGGAGAGAGGGAAAGTAGAAAGAGTTAAAATAGAAAACAAAAGGTTAATTCTTGTTTTAAAAGTGAGAATCCGAAATCATGACCCTGGATTTTCACTTCAAGGGGGCAATAATATATTATTCACATGACCCCGAATTCTTGTTTACTTATTTTATTAGAGAGATCATTTAAATTGCTTGATAATTTGGATTGTCTAAAGGAAGGATGTCTTCCCATATATTAATATTATTTATAATTGCTTTTTATATTTGTCCTCATGAATCTTTTATAAATAAAATATAACATGATAAAACACCATATAATTATAACTACATAAATAATAATAATAACATAAAAAATAATATTAATAATAAATTATATTTAAATAATATTTTTGTAACATTATATTACTACTATCGTATTATGAATAATAACATATCATTAATTATTAATTAAAATAACATTTTCCTCAATTATAATTATAAATATTATATTATATCATTTTTTTTAAAAGATCTTAATTAATTACTTAATATGTTAATTTACGAATTGTGATCCATCCAATTTAATAATATAAAATTTTGAACTTGATAGTATTTATTAAGGGTATTTTCAAGAATATATATTACCTTATAATTTTTTTTATAAACAAACATGATAATATGAATTGTAAATTAAATTATTTATTTATGATAAATTGAGTAATACATATTATTAGTAATCATCGTAGATTACTAAGCAATGTTGACACATAATGTAGTAAACGTTTTTTAAATTGTCGACCTGATTTTTACACGTACTATTGGATATACCACACGATGATAAAGATAATTTTCTTACATGCGATACAACAGAAAAATGTTAACATGACGTGTTATCTAACAACAGAAGCCAAGAGGTGCAAATCATAAATGAGTTACCCTTTCTCTTGAACTAAAAATGAAATGATCACACGTCAGCAAAATACTTAATATAATATTAATGTGATATATGATCGTAAGTCATATGAATATATTTAAATTTTGCAATTCAACTCACAATGTGCAGTCTCATATTTGTAGTACAAATCATTTGCTTGGCCATCAGGAAACCCAGAAAAGGCTACAAACAGTTTTAGGTATGAAATCATACTACTGAATCTAGTAAGAAATTTTCGGCTGTACATATGCCTCTAGCTCTAGACTCGGTTCTTTCGCTATTAGCTGTAATTAAACAAACAGTAACGGTTTCTGTAGTTGCATGCAATAAATAGATGCCTACTACACCATGAACCAGAATTCTGCATATTATACAGCAGATTATACATGAGCGTCAATCCATATACTCATCAAGAATACATGCGTTCTTGCTGCTTGACAAAATGTGTTTTCATTTTTTTTAGGTTCCTGTTCTATCACAAAGTACCATATAAACAATAGCTTGAAATCCTGCCGGCTGTATACAACTTGTTGGTCTCTGTAAACAGGAGGACAAAAGCGAACATTAGTCGATATACACATCATACATATAATGCATATATCTATGCTGCAGCATTCAAGTTTTAGAATAAACAACAAGGACTATGCATGTTAAATCTTTCCTCCAAGTTGATACATACATATATAGAGCATTCAGTCAGGGGAGAGATACTACCGAACTAACACAACATGAGGAAGAGGAAACGGTGTCACTAAACAAAAGACTGAGTTAAGGAACATACTCATGCAATAGTGCGTGCATATAAAATTTTACATTCATATATTACCGTGTGCATGGATTGTACCTCTTCATCTACACTCTACACCAGGATGCTCACCATCATAGTAGGTACCTTCTTGTTGCACTAATCAGAAAGAGAAAATGAAATAATAGTTCATAAGCCGCCTGTCTTCCATACTGTAGAAGAACCCCTCTTCTGGAACTCACATTTGTGAGACCCGTTCATTACTTTTGCCATTAAAGCCATTGCCGCAATGCTTGGAAACTGTTTCTCTTCAGAACTTTTAAGTTCCAAGTATTCTGGACTAGATTGCTCTGGGCTAGGTTGTGTACCCTTGTGACACCACCTTCCAATCCAAATTTGCATTTCCTTTTCAGAAACATCAGACGAGTTCTCAGCATCACCATGCAAGTTTTTATCAACAACTGCTCTCTGTTCTGTGACATTCTCCATCAAGCTGGATGCCTTATAATTCACTGATTTGCTAAATGCTATATCACAGGATAGATCATCTGCAATTCTGGACCTCTTCATACCAAGAAGAGGATAGGATGAGATATGTCCAAGTCGCTTAAGCCATTTGCTGCAAGGCTCAATCTGGAATAAGCCTTCTCCTACACTACCAGAATTCGATTCATTTGCTCTTTGAGCATTAGAAAAGATCCAATCTGCATTCATTCTCTCTGCTTTTGGTATGGTTGCTTCTTTGTGTCTTATGAATCTTTCCTGCAAATTAAGAATAATGGTCAACCTTTTCTCTTTCTATGCTGTTGGATACTATTTCTGGTATTACTGTGCTTCTATGTTCAAATAGTTCATGAATGATAATGAAGAATGCAGCAATGGTTCTTGTGAAAAAAAATAAAAAAGACCAAATTTGGGAGCATCATGCATAAAAGTCTAGTTTCTTCCCAAGGAAATAGATAAGAAGAAAATTTGGGTCGGTACCTTATCTCGCATGGTATAAACATTTCCTGCCATAGAATAGAAAGGACAATTAGGAAGGATATATATCATTTAGAATGCTTATACATATGAGGGAATAATTATATAGTAACTTAACGTACTACACTAATATCTTCATAACGATCCAAGATTACAAACAAAGAAAATAAAAACAAGTCTCGATCTAAATCGTAACATCCTAAGATTCTCTAGCCTCTAATAGATTCCAATTCTACTTCAAGAATCTTAATTATCATATCTTGGTAGAATTTAATTTAGATAATAAGATTTTATGACCCTATGTGATCCCATATGATATATATGATCATTTAAATAATGATGTTTTTTGTTCGTAACTAAGATAATTTTAATGATAATTTGAGTGACGTATTTTTTTACCTTTAGAGATTATCATTTTTATTTCTATATTTTGACTTGTGAATGACCTAATTGCGACTTATTCATCTTTTAATTATTTTGTATTTATAGGTAGCATCATATGATCCTTGATTCGACCTTACAATATTATGACTGCTAACAATCTTGTGTAATGTAAGATCCCGATCTCGTCATTCTAGATGTCAAAATATTTCTCAATCCAAGGGCCTGAATAGTACACAACAATAATACTGTGCATTAGGATACTGCATCATCATTTACCTATTTATCCAAATTGCACTAACTTAAGAGGACTTTATTTCGGTAAGAAAAACTTAGAAAGCTCGAATCATGTATGAAGATTTGACATAAAGTAAAAGCATCAAGAATTTACCTTCTGGAGAAATCCTTTTCTGGCAAACATTCATTGACATTGTAGCAGTTTTAAGTGATGGTCTATTCTTGGTTTCAATGATATGTGTATCATTCCAATTGTCATCGTCATCATACCCATAGTTGCTCGAGTTACATTGTAAATCTCCATATAGCTTAGATTGGCAATCTGACGTGGTTGGTACTGCTAACATTTCATACAAGGCAGTAGGTTTGGTTCTGCCAGGACCTGTTAATCTTGCATGAAATTGATCTTTATGGGACAACTCTTTGTTCATTCCTTCTGTGGTCAACCAATACTGAAAGGAATCAGAAATGTCTTGTGATTTTCCACTTCTATTTTCTACAGAATTCGAAGTGCTATTTATTCTCAATGATTCAACATTATGGATGGTGCAATTGTTTGTCTTGTCTAATGGCTGAGTACCTTGAGGATAATCATTGACTGAAGTACAAAAGTTATCGCCATGGGGAAGCATTCTGCTCGTTGAATAGTTTAGTATGCATTTATCATTTTCTCCAACTAGAGGTGAAAGAGGGTAATCACCTACCCATGACTCTCCTAGTGTTCTCATGGATGTACTCTTTTTCTGAGACCATGACCTTTTTGAATTACTGGCTGTTATCTTTTCATTATTTCCTTTCATTCCCAAAGCAGTAAAGCTTGATGAGCCGCAAGTATTGCATAGGTCATGTTTGAAGCTAGTAAGACCATCTTCAGCAGCATTTCTGTTGTGCACATGATCAGTGATTGATGGCATACCTTTTTCTTCAGGAAATTCAGAATGTGTACCATTTGAAACTTGGCATTTAAATTTTCCATTCACTGGCAAAGAAGTTGAATCTTCAACATTATTTTCACAAGTTTGTAAATCTCTGGACTTGGAAAACTTATTCCCCCCAGGGGCCATTCTTGTCATTTTCTGGCCTTCAAAATGGTTATCCTTCGCTGTAAATCCTATTATATGGGAAGAAGAAAATGCCATTTTTCCATGTGATTGCTGTGATTCAGATGCTCTACTAGAATTATGACCATAAACTGTGACCTTTTTTGGATTTACGGCATCTGCAGTGTTATGGTTGATGCTGAACAGAGGAATATGACCTTCCTGTAAGATAGTGTTCTCTGCATTAAGATATGCATCTTTCTGTGCCTTAGAATTGTTGGTAAATCCCTTTTCAGCCTCTAGAGATTCAGTTGATTGATGTGAATAGATTGTCAGACCTAAACCATTAAGGCCATATCTCATAACATTCTTGTACTCAGAGGTACTTCCTTGGCTTAAACCCTGGTGCAGCATCTTGACCATTCTGGATTTATTATTTCCAGCATGAACATATCGTCCGCTGTTATTGCTATCCTTATTGATTGCATCAAGATGAATGCATTCTTTACATTTAGGAGGAATTGAATCGTTGTTTCCTTGCATGTAATGTGACATCCATTGGTATTGTGACATTCTACCATTTGCATTACTAAAAAAGGTTTCTAAATAGTCATGGCTTTCGAAACTTTCTACTGTATATTCTGGCATGATGAATTCAGAAAGAGCTGGTTTCGGGTGATCTTTCTTTCACCAGCAAGTATCTTTAGAATGGAATACCAAAAGACATTCTATAGCCCTGTAGTTTAAAGAAAGAACAAATTTCGACATGTTATTTATACTAGTTATTGTACTACAAGAGAAGTGAGAATCAGAAGCTGCACAGATCAGTTATTTTCAAAATAATAAAAAAATGGCTTTAAAAACATCAAGATGGTACAGTAATCTGAATACGAAGATATCCACATTCTTCCAAGAAAAATAATTTTGCTTAAAAACATAGTTACTGATGCAGATACAATAAGAAAATATATGAAAAGCACAATAAAAGAGATCCAGATAGGAAAAAAGAATAGCTACCATCCAGAATAAGAAACAATAACTTAGCCTAGTATCTTGTAGAAAATTGGTCACAATCAGATCATTTTACAGGCCTACCCTCCATGGAAACTATGTCGTCTGAAAAGTTGATCAGATCAGATACTTTTGATCTGCTCAGTTCTCAAGCGACCATTTACATCGAAAGAAAGCTTCAAACTTTCCACTAACGTGGCACATGATTCTCCATCCAGTCACTGGAGAAAGAATGAAAATTCGATGAGCTGAACGATGCACAATAATTTTTTTCCCAATAACATGACATTATGTCAGAACTAAAATTTGCGAAATCCAGATGAACTAAAGTAGTTTTGAAGTGACGTCTGAAGAATGACATGTATACTGTCTAAATTCAACTAAAGGGACAAAATTCATGTTCGCTACACCATGAGGATGAACAAGTCGATGTACAAAGTGCATATATCGTAAGAAATTTTACTGTACAAAACCAACCTGGGAAAAACCTCAAGCTTAAATACAGCTAACGGGGAACCACAAATCATACAAAAAAAAACAACTGAAGAAAAAAAAAGTGTTTATTGAATGTGCCTCTTCAATATGTCGTGGAGAACTATGTCTGAGAATTAAATCATAAGGTATCCGAAACAAAAAACATGTATGATGCAATCAAATCGGAGCGTGAAACCTAAATGACCAACAAATTCTAGCAGAAATATCTGTTCGCTCTCGTTTTCCATTCATCTTCTTCCAAAGCACGGAGAAAGTACCTTCGCTGATGACACTTGGCACGAAGCTGAGAAAGCGGACCTTTGATTCCACCGCGGCAACTACCTACAAAACGCAACTGGTTCACAATTGGGGGAATCATCAACAGTAAGGAAACCAAAAAAAGAAAAAAAAAGAAGAATGAATGCTCAACATCAAGTAAACGAATCAACAAGACGAACAACGAATCGGATCACCAAGAAAAAAAAAAACAAAAGAAAGAAGAGATCAATCCAAATGGCAAGAACAAGAAATTTAAACAGATGGATCAAACATGGAAGCATAAAAGGGCATCTCCTCTTACTTTATCCACGAGGAAGAGAGGGAGAGGGAGAGAGAGGAGTTCGTCTCTTCTCGGCGTGCTTCTGCAACGATTCTTGTGTTCTGCTACAATAAGAAATCTGAAGAGGAAGAGGAGGAAGGTGGAGAACAAAAGTGCAAGATGGATGGGTTTCGGGTCTGCCACGTCACGGCGGATGGCTGACGAAAAGGGCGAAGTGCTCGTTATTTTATTAGCTCTCTCTCTCTCTCTCTCTCTCTCTCTCTCTCTCTCCTATGCGGATTGGGCGATGACCCGTCCGTCGTCGTAGTTTTCGGTGACGAGTTGGCAGAAAAATATCTTGGAGCTGGGTGCTTTTTGTGGGGACCACAAAAGGCTCACCATGATGGATCGCCCACCGCCTCGTTTTGCCAGCTAACGGGACGTGATGGGATGATGATGATCCCATCACGTCCCAAAATCTGGTCTTGTTTTTTGAGTATTATATTATATCATGTATATGTTTAGCTACAGATCCAAACATCTTATTATTTTTTTTCAAAACATTTATTACATTTTTTAAAAAATATATTTTTAATGGAATTCAGTTTCTTTTTTTTATTTTAGCATGATAAAATTATAAGATTTTAGCTAAAAACATTTATTATCATAATATAAATGAGTTTAAGATAAAGAAATTGCATCTAATAGATTATAACTAAAATACATAATCTGATAATAGGATATTAAATTGTTAAGCGACTATAACATTAATAAAAAAACAAAAAAATACACTGATATAATAATGGGCCAGTTAAGATTCCTACATTTTTTTGGGAATGGGAACCTAATTTGAGGAGATCAATTTTTATTTTATTAAAAACAGCTTAGAAGTTTAATGGTATTGGGTGGAGTGAGTTTTTTATATTTAGAATTTTTTTCTCACACCGCTACATGCAACAAGCATTTTTTATTTTAATTTTTAGTACATTTGTAAGATATGTATTTGATGGATAAAATTGCACCACAAAATAAAAAGGCAGAAAAGGTACAATGTATATCATTTATTTGTATTAAAAATAATTGTAATAAATTCCGATAATAAAACCTTCCCAAAATATTATTTACTACTAATTAACTCAAATGGAGAGTATTAATTTTTTTTATCTAATTAAGATAATATTTTTTTAATTAGTATAAAGATGAAAGTCTACGAAGAAATTAAATGAGGGGTTGAAATTTATGAAAAAAATAAAAAAATATTACCAATGATTAAATAATATATATATATATATATATATATGTAGACCTAATTATTAAATTACATTATGCATGATTACTATATAAATATATCAAATATATTAAATAAAATTAGTTATTAATTAAATAAATATATTAAATATGTATTAAAATATAAAAAAAGTATGTCAATG
This sequence comes from Pontederia paniculata, assembly GCA_001647135.1. Classification (NCBI taxonomy): domain Eukaryota; kingdom Viridiplantae; phylum Streptophyta; class Magnoliopsida; order Commelinales; family Pontederiaceae; genus Pontederia; species Pontederia paniculata. Next base: position 12,148 of record LTAE01008309.1, on the reverse strand, counting down.
ATATCAAAGTTAAAAAGTCTAAATTTAAATTTTTTATAGCACTCATATTAAAAAAATAATTTTTTTAGTTGGCAATATGTTAAATTTTAGGATAAATCAAAATAGTTGTTCCTAGAAAGTTAGGTTTTAAAAATTATTAATAGAATATTTAATTTAATATTTTATTTTGATGTTCATAAAGATACATTTGAATAGCCTTGGATTATTCTCAACAAAACCTTCAACGTATATAAACAATCGAAAAGCATAGTATTATTTTTCTTGCTACGTTGCAAATGTTACGTGGACTTCTCAAATCCACTCGAGTCGACCAACAAAAGGCAAAAGCTCAAAAGCTACTTTAGAATGCTAAGAGTGAGCAAAAGTTGTATCCGCAAATACTATTCGTCATTTGGTTCCATAAGAACTATTATATACCTAATCCAACACCACTAAACACAGCGTCCTCAATAAGACTTTTTGAATAAGTACCCCCTTTATATACTTTATTTTGCCATTTATTATGTTCGAAATGAAGGTGAATTATCCCGATAACAACTTATTCTTTTTAAGGGTGAGCATGAAGATTCTTCAAAATATATATGTGTGTGTGAAAAGTAATGTTCCATCATAATTCAAAAGATATTTATCATTTCACTAGCATTTCACCAATTCAATTAAAAATGTGGAGCATTTAAATGACATTTATTCTTCTTCTAGTAATGTATTCAAACTCTGAATTAATAACTAATTCATTAATAAATTCGAATTGAATTTCCCTACTAATTGTGAACTCTTAATTATTGCGTCTTAATTAAAAATGTATTGTTTTTACCTTATTTTTCATGTCAATTAGTAGCAAAGTGAAGAATAAAATTTATTGTATCGATATTTCGGAAATCATTTATATTAATAGCACTCGCATCATGTGGGAGCCACTTTCACCAGGGTGAATCAAAATGAATCTATTGTTAATATACTATTCGATTTAACTAGTATTATCAACATCTGGTTAATTTAATATTTTAATTGATAAAATAAAAATAAATTATTATCAAAATATTTTTTTTTGAAATTTGAACTCTCCTCACGGATCTTGATGAATTTATTTATTTAGAGAACTGTATAATGAAATATATAATATTTTTAGGATAAGCAAGCGCGTTTATAAAAGAAATCTTTCATCTGAAAAAAAAACAAATACATGGTCAAAGTAAGAGCTAAACAGTGAACCGCTAAGCCTATAAAAATTAAGAAACTTAATTATTTATTCATGAAAATTGTCACCCGCATGAGTAGGTGGTGGTCATAGGCACGTTTACGAGTAATTAATGGAATCTCTTATACACACAACAAAAAAAGTTAGACCTGCAAACTTCAGTACTGTTATATTTGATACATTTTTATTCTTTATAATCTCTTATGGTACTAAATCATACAATAACTAAGAAGATTATGTCCAATTATTGTTCTCTCTCTTTTGGAAGAAGAGAAAAAAATTTGCTACAGTAAATTGGTACCTCCAGTAGGTGCAGGTAGGTGGAGAAGATAATTTTCATTTTTGGTATCAATGACCTCTGGTATCGTTAATTGTGCACAATATAATATTTTTTTTATTTTATCGTCTCTTTATTTGCACGACTAATTTGTCTTTATATTTTATTTATACCTATCGCAGAAAGTTTTGGAGTCAATACTATCTTTCTAAAGAAAAATATAAATCCGCTTAAAAATCTTCCTAATACTCATATAATTTAATTATCTTTAAAAGTATAATAAATTATAGATAATATCATTGTGAGGGGTTAGAAAAAATTTTATAAGAATAATTAGGAGGCTATAGAAGTGCTCTTGTTGTAAACAACTCACTCATTCAAAAAATATCTACCTTAAGTCCGCGATATGCACAAATTTAAAATATATTTTAAATAATAAAAATGATAGATACATTATTTTTATATTTTATTTATGTTGAACTAATTATTTGACCTCTTATCTTTATATTCTTTATTTTTCAAAGTTCAATTTCATATAATTCAAATGAACACGTAAGGTTAAATTTAATACCTTATGTAATACTCTAGAGTCTAGACTCATTAAAAAAATTATTCATTTTGAATTCATAACTTGTATAAATTTAAAACGTACATGATAAAAGAAGATAGTACACGTGAGATTAAACCTTTGTTTTTTTTACCGTAAATCCTTAGCATTATTCTACTTATTTCGTGATCTTATTTCAAGATTTCTGACAAATCAGAAATTGAAAAAAAAAAAGAAGCAAAGCACAAAATGGGCATGCAGTAGCCTATCTCATATGGCTATGGCTAGACCTCGTGCAAAAATTTGGTTGTGCTACGGACCATCCCAACTGTAGCCCATGTTCAGTCAACTGCAGCAATTGATTGTAACATTTTTTTTATTAGCAAAAGTGAGGGAAATTTTGTCTGATAGCTTTTTCAAAAAAAATTATTCCAAGTATAAAAGGGTTAAAATGGACAATTTTGGAGTTCTTCTTTGGACGATTTCTGGAGTCCTGATGTTGAAGGTTAAAGTTATATTTGACTAATGTCATTTGAGTTTGGATTAGTGTTTGTGAGTTAGATGTTTGGAACTTACATCTTTTTAAGTTTAATACAATTTTCATTCCCTTCTTATATATTTTTTTTTCATTATGAATAGCTAAATTTATTTTGTCCATGGGGTTAAATGAAATTTAGATAATTAACGCGTGTATTTGAATGTGCATGGATTATTGTTTTAATTGAATGAAACTTCGTATATGTGATTAGTTACCTAATCTAAGTTAATCTAGAATATCAATTGGTGAAAGTAATTTTATTATGCAAAAAAATATGTGTGCATCTTAAAATAAGGAATGCATTGTATTATTTTTAGAGATTTATGAAGTGAATGCAATTGGATTATTAACGAAGACCGTAAAGTGACTTCCCCTATACACAATTAGATTTATATTATCTTAAAAGGAACATACATGACTCTTAAATCAAATAACCGTTCAATACATGTTAGTTCCTCACACTAATCAATTATAATTCTAAATGAATTAGAAACTCAAAAATATATTTCATATAAAATTCGTTACTACACTTAATCCAATCACATTAGCATACAATTTATTTTGATTAGCTTTTAATCTTCATTATAATTTCATCCATAATTTTAAGTTTTACATAACACGTTAATTGTAATGCCTTAAAATTCACACCCTGTATCGTAGCGGAATATAGACTTGGAGACATTCTTTGACTTGACTTTGACAAAAAAAAATTATCAACAATATGTGAAAATAATAACTTTAAAAAAAATTATAAAATAGTGTAGCAAGATAGATCATCATTTTATATTGTTCAAAAAGAAAAGACAAAACTAATAAAACTTATTGAAAATAAATTTAACTCAAGCTAGACTTTTATCATGTGCAATTTTTCACATCACGAATATCTGCATTATTAGTATCATCATTTATTCATCATTATCTCTTTCATCTACATAATTAAAAGCAGAAAAAAATAGCATCTCCTGAGCTACGAAGCCCAATATGTAAGAGTAATATAATAGTAAAAAAAATATTATATATATATAGACATAATGGATAACAGTCAAATGAATAATTATATTTTCCTCTACTTTTATCTCTTTACCTTTTTTTATTACTTTAGCTCTTGTTGTAACAATATCAATAATTATTAACCTTACAATTGATTGTGACATTATGTCCATTACTTTTTGTTCAGTAGGTTCAAGCCCATTTCAGTTAATTCTGAGGATCTTTTATCTTTTTTTTTCAATTATAAAAGAAGGCTCATGGCCTGATACAAGGAACGAAATATTGAAAATAAAGAGATACATAAGTTTCGCTGGTGGGATTCGAACTCGAAACCTTTTGGTATTCAAGTCGAGGAGTGAGTCACTGCACCACACTCTTATTCTCGAAACTTTTATTTCTTTGATTACATATTGTCCTAAGTTGTTTAGTTATAACAATCAATCTGGTGAATCTTTACCAATCATGAAGGTCATTGACTTTAGCCTTGTGCCATTAAGGCTAGCTAGGTCCGAGATTCAGTAAGACAATTGAACTTGAGGGAATGCAGTTACGATTATTCCTGAACAAATTTATAATAGTTTAGTCTTCAAGAGAATGTCAATATCCTTGAAGGAACTCGTATCAGTTTAGTCCCAATAGGAACTCGTTAATAGTTGTTCCCGAAAGAATTCAATTACCCCATGTATGAAGTCTGTGTTGATAGTTCACAAGAATTAAATCATCTTCTTCATGCATACATTCAATCACATACAGTATTTCTTTTAACTCCTATTAATAGTAGAATCTAGGTTTTGTGGATCAAGAGTCAATCATGCATACAAATCAATAATAATAACTTCAATATCCTTTCAAGCAACAGAACACGACTTGCATCTGATAATGACACGTTCCATTTTCGAATAACAATACTTGTCGAACATGGCCTGTTTTTCATAGAACATGGCTCGTGTTTCGCAGAACACAATTTATTTCCTTATCATCGATTATGAGGACGTGATCGGAGTTCGTCTACATTCACTTCAAACACGGTCCGCGTTGGCTGGACACGATCCACACTGAGTCCATGCATTCATTCTTGACGCAACCGACGTGAGAGACTCGACTCGCGTTCCGGGTTCGCTTCAGGTGACATGACCCAGATTCATTGATAGGTAGGACATGGCCGTGTCGGAGAATGACACTATATGCAATCGACGCAGGTGACGTGGCCATTTTTGTAATGGTAGAACACGACACATGTCAGTCACTGACACAGTTTACAGTTGTTTTCTATAGCAGCAGACACAACCCGTGCTTGGAATTGACATGGTCATTTTGTCCACGTGGCGGTCCGACAATCCTTTGTCATTGTGGAACACAACCCGCGTTTAAGGGCGATGTGATCTATTTCCGGCGCTCCGATGAACTCCTCTGAGCACGGTCAGCGCTTTAGACAATACGATCGTACTTACCTACGAACAAGGTCCGCGTTCGTACTCCATTGGGCGATTCATTGTTGTAGATTCTTCTCCTCAATTGGGCATAATTTCACTAAGAGTTAAACAGTAATAACTCTATCATATATATATGATAATCCCTAAGATTGATTCTTCTAGTTATATAGCTTCGTTTGCGATTAACTTTTTTTTTATCCTCGTGCCTTGACCTCCTTTGGTCTAGGTGAGAGAAGACACACACACAAAGAGAGAGAGAGAGAGAGAGAGTTTTGAGCTTGGGGAGATAATTAATGAGAGTCTCCTTTCTCTATCCCTCTATTTATAAGAATTTTCTAATGTCTAATTCGAATTCAAGTCAACTTAATCCCTCATATTTCACATATGATTAGGAGTTCTTTAAAAATTAATTTGGATATAACTAGAAATATTAATAAATTAAAATAATAATTTGACTTTGACTCTAATTTTTTTCTAATTATAATTATATCCCATCTTATCTCGCTTTAATCTTTTTCTTTATTTTTTATTGTTTAAATTTTATTTTATGAGACTTCTGGGTGTTACATTAATTCAGATGATTCTAGTATTCGTATTTGATATCCTTCCTCCTATGTTAAATGACTTGTATACTTCGGAAAATTTATAGATGTCCATATTCATTAGCACATAGTTAATTTAAAATAATTTTAAAATCTAATCAACTTTCATCAATTTGGGACAACCCACCAACAATGATTAGGAAATGGAAATGGACATGCTTTGACCATAAGTAAGTGTTCCCTTATTAACACAAACAGACAAGAGATACATGCTAGTAGTAGTAGTTGGGTGGATCCATTAAGACATGGAACATGAGGATATGAGCACGTGGTTAATAATACACTGAAAAAATAAATACAAGAAGCACTTTTCATTTGCCACAACAAAGGGTCAGTTGCTAAAATTTACTTTTGAACCCACTCCTAGCATTAATGTTTTCATATGATTGACAGACAACTTTGCTCAATTGCACAGATCATCTATTAGGATAAGAAAGCTAAGAGTTTTCGATCATTAAGAAAGCTGAGGAAGAGTATTCTCAATTGCATAGATTATGTATTAGGATAAGAAAGCTAAGAGTTTTCGATCACTAAGAAAGCTAAGTAAGAGTTTTCTCAATTGCATTGATTATGTATTAGGATAAGAAAACTAAGAGTTTTCGATCATTAAGAAAGCTAAGGAAGAGTTTTCGATCATTATTCTCCTGGTTTTTTTCCAATGACAGTATTGGCTAGATCTCAATTTAAATATAGTGAATTTTATTAAGAAATAAATATAAATATGTTATTTTTTTATTAGTTTAAATTTTTAGAATTATTGATAATATATTTAATTTAATATAATATCAAAATCAAAGTTCTGATTTTTTTAAATTTTAATGTTGCTTGTATTAAAAAAATTATTGTTTTCTCTTGATTATTCGCGTATTGAATTTTAGATTAAACCAATGTTGATGTTCCTCTTTCTATCAATTTAAGCTTACAACTAATTTAATAAAATTATTCATTATGTGAGTCAGACCTCTATCAATTAATTAATTAAATTGATAGCCGGATTCTCATTCGGTGTTATTGACAAGTGGAACTAGCTAATGATGATTAGTTAATTAAAATAGTTGTTGTTGTGCTCCATAAAATAAAACGAATATCTTGGCAAATGTGAATTGTTAAGAACTGTTGAAAATAAATTCATAAGAAAAATAAAATGTTTAAGAAAATTAGCAATGAAAAATGATCTTTATATATATATATATATATATATATATGAAAAGAACGAGGTTTTATATATGGAAGGAAAATATTTTCTTGAGTTTCTTTTATTTTTCAGTAAACCAAAAGTTGATCAATCTATTTAATTAATGCCACTAAACAACTAAAGATCGGAAAATCATTTCAAAAAAACGAAAAAAAAATAATTTCATCAAAACTTATGAAGCTTAAATTTAGTTGCATTACTTTAATGCATATTTCTCATGCATAAATGCATTTCAATTGTGCATTTAAATATTTGACCGGAGAATTAATTTATTTATGTTATTTTTCATGATTTCATTTAGTATTGGTTACCACAAGTGAAATCTTCAACGAAGATTTTTTAACTATATAATTATTTCAATTCAAAATTTTACGTAGGCGACAATAAATTCTCAATATGTTATCCACAATTATCCTTTCTAGTGGTGTTCACCGGGTCGAATCGATCCGATAAACTCGCCGATCCCAACCGATCCGATTTTAATTGAGTCGGATCGGATCATTGGTCGGGTCGAATCCGAACCGATCCGATCATAATCTGGTCACCAACGGATCGGGTACAGTTTTCAATTTTTTTGAACCCGATCAATCCGACTCAATTCGAAGACCCAAACTTTTATATATTTTTTTTATAAATTTAAACTGATTTATTCTTAATAAGAATTTTATATTACTTAAAAATTAAAATATATTAAAATTTTATACTTTATATCCTTTAAAATCATTATAAACTATTAAAAAATATGTTTCTTTCTTTTTTAAAATATAATTAATATTAAATATTATAAAAATTAATTAAAACTATATAAAAAATTCAATCGAATAAACTGATGATTCAACTCGATCCAATAGAGATCGGGTTGAATCGAATTTGATGATTAATTTGTCATCAATCTGACTCAACTCAGCCTGAACAAAATTAATCGGGTTGGATCGAATTTGCGATTGGGTCGGGTCAAATCCGACCCATAGATACCCTTAATCCTTCCGTTTAGAAAAATAGATGTTAATTAATCCTTACTAGTTAGAAGTTCACGAATGATCAAAATATAACAAATCCATAATCTCTTTCTTTTTTTAAGAATTCAAGGCAAGAAGTTAAAGATTAAAAAACAAAACATAATCATATGCTCATGTGTAGTTATCTTTTTCATCATTTAAGATATATCTCAATGATGGCTTCCTAGAAAAATAAATGTAAGAGGCTAAAGTTTAATCTCATGGTCATGAACTCAATATGGAGAAATGCAACCCAATAATTGGCTCATTCAACTAATGAGTATCAAGACCATCTGCTGCAGTGCTGCCCTCATGCGAATTACATGTATACTTATTAATTTGTAGTGTAGCAGGACGGGAGGATACACTATCTGACAAGCTGCGTCAATCATTTACCATAAAGAGGATGAATTTCGAGAAAATAAGTTTTGAGCAGTTGAAGCCTCGCTACATATAATTTTGAACTGAATTAATTAAAGGTCGCTCTCTAAAGACCAAGATAGACAAAAATATTAATAGAGGTGTTGTTTCCCTTTAATTTACTAGAGGACCTTATTAATTTGATTCATCAAAGTAGAAAACAGGGAAGATTGTTAGTTGGTTCAATTGTCTCTTTTTTGTTTTGTAAAATAAAACTTATTAGCATTAGCTGAATAACCGAAAATATCCCTACAAACAATATCAGGACACTACGATTTGAATTGATACTAAAATTGGCTCAACAATCAAACTCTCTCTCTCTCTCTCTTTCTCTCTCATATCTTAATTACGTATCGCAAATTTGACTAGGAAACTCCGGTAGATCACGTTCCATCTACCAAACATATACGGAGCATTGTGGCGCCGTCTACATTGGACGCCTATTTATTCAAAGGTTCAGGACCAATCACAAGGCACCTACTAAACAGTGAACACAACAAGCAAGAGAGAGAGAGAGAGAGAGAGAGATGAAAGGACCAGTGTTGGTGACCGGAGCATCAGGATACGTCGGGTCATGGTTAGTTATGAAGCTACTGCGGGCTGGATACACTGTGAGGGGCACTGTGAGGGATCCCTGTTAGTATCTTCTCATCGTATCATTCAATTGGTAACACTGTGAGAACTAGTAGTTTGCCGTGCTGCCACCAAAAGTAGTTTTCTTATTTTAGTACTACTTGTTCTGCAATAGATATAAGTAAACAGTCCTAAGGAAGTGCATGTTAGGCTTAGTGGGCTGATATGGACGAAGCAAAAAGGGTCAGGAGAGATAAAAATTTGCAAGAGACAAAAAAAAAATTTTAAGAGTGAGACTGTCAGATCATAGAGGTTAAAGTTGGAGTGATCTTAGATGACAATGCATGGTTCATGAATCACTTACTGTTAACTAATACATCGTGCATCTTTGAACTGTAAAAGAACTATATATGAACTTATTGCACGGTGGATGATGTCGGTAGCATGATGCTTCCTACTTAATTAGGGAGCACCTATATTGAATTCTAGGAAAGAGAAAAATGGAGGTGCTCCCTACTTAAGTAAGATCTCTAATCTATAGTGACTTGATTTAGGAGAGAGAAAAAAGTAGGAGAGAGAAAATTTAACATTCATCTTAAATTTAACATCCTATAGGTAGCATGGTGCTTCCTACTTAATTAAGGGAGCACCTACATTGAACCATTTAGGAAATGAATATTTAAAATATGAATATTCTGTAGCCACTTCTATTGTTAGAAACACATCCTTGTGTTTTCTCTAAAATAGTGCCACCTATGTAACTGATGATCCACATTGTCATTATTCACGAGCTTCTAGTTATTGTGCAAGTTCGAGTTATGTGTAAATTGTAAGTCAACTGAAATCAAATCTATATTCTTTCGAAAACTTATATTTGAGATGAGGTTAAGCTATAAAAATGTTTCTTATTCCTATTCCATTAGAATCAATGACATAGCTAGGAAGTTCTCTTGCTGCTTACAGTGACAAATTTATGGTCATTTTTATTCTGAAGTTTGACTGAGCTTCTTCGCAGCTAAAATGAAAAAGATCAAGCCATTGTTTGATCTTCCAGGATCAGCAGAACAGCTCTCAATTTGGAAAGCCGACCTCGAGGTTGAAGGGAGCTTTGATGAGGTGATAAAAGGATGCGAGGGCGTATTCCATGTCGCCAGCCCAATGGACTTCGAGTCCACAGACCCTGAGGTAATTCACACACTGGCCTCTCACTATGTTGTCAGCTGTTTGATCACTCTCTTCTTCTTACATTTCTATATATAGAATGTTAACGTTTGGTACACAAAATTATCGTTTAACTACTAGTTGAGTTGGAGTGAAATCTTGTTTTCACTGAAAACTCTCGTCTTATTATTATCAGTGTGAGTGAGCGAGAATGAAAGAACAACTCAAACACTTATGATCTTTGAAGACAGTGGTGAGCAATTAGTATCACAATTGCAAGTATGTAATGCATCACTAATTTGATTGTAGAATGAAGTGATCAAGCCAACGATCAACGGAACGTTAAGCATCCTGAAGTCTTGCAAGGAGGCTGGCACGGTGAAGCGCGTCGTGTTCACTTCCTCCGCCGGGACTGTCGATGTGGAAGAGCACCAACTCGCCGTCTACGACGAGAACTCATGGAGCGACGTCGACTTCTGCCGCCGCATCAACATGACCGGATGGGTATGCATCTGCAAACTATAACCTTGTGGCTCAGTTATCTCATAATTTAGTGTACAATAGACAATTTTGGCAACAACAACAACTGAAGACAAATAGCACTGCCAATCTATAGGAAGAAGAGAAATCATATATTGTGATAATTAACTAAAGTTAATGGACCATTTTCTTTTTCTGATTTTTTTTCTTCTCACCAAGAACAAAACATGAATGATCAAACTGTGCAGATGCATTTTGTATCCAAAACTCTTGCTGAGAAAGCAGCCTGGGAATTTGCCAAGGAGCATGCTCTTGACTTGATCAGCATCATTCCACCTATCGTAGTTGGCCCCTTCATCACCACAAGCATGCCGCCCAGTATGAATACTGCGTTATCCATGATCACAGGTACTTGAGCAATACCTGAATCCTTACTGATCATTAACCAAATTGAAAGAACAAAAAAAACTATGACATATATTGTAATGTAACAGGAAATGAGGGTCATTATTCGATCATAATGCAATCACAATTAGTCCACCTAGATGACCTGTGCGAGGCTCATATTTTCGTGTATGAGCACCAGGATGCGAAGGGCAGATACATATGCTGTTCTCATGAGGCCACAATATACGAGCTGGCAAACATGATGCAGAAGCGTTATCCCCAGTACAAAGTCCCTCAGAAGTATGTGATCTGGCTCTTCTTTCTTCTACTTATTTCAGTCGTATGCACACCACAACTTCAATTATATTAACGAGAGAAGCCGAAACCTGTTTCTTGCAGATTTGAAGGAATTGATGAGAACATCCAAAGAGTGCACTTCTCATCGAAGAAACTTTTAGACCTTGGCTTCAAGTTTCAGTACACCATGGAGGACATGTTTGATGCTGCCATCCAGTCATGCCGGGAGAAGAAACTGATACCACTCCAAACAGCTGATCAGACTGATGAAGTTGATACTTTGAGGAGAGAGAAAGTAAATGGGTTTAATTAACACAGCACGGTGGCGAGTTAAGTGGACAAGCATTCATGATCATGTTCTGTTTATGACAACAGCTATAAATAATTCCTTGGTAATTAGATTGAGTTCTGTTTGCCTCACGAGTCATTAAGGCTTTGTCACCACCACAATGAACCAGTTTGATATCAGTTGCTTTTATGAAGCTTAACTTTAAGCAAGCAAAGCTTTTGCAACCTTATATTTTGGCCCTATTTGGCACACATTTAAATTGATCAATATACTAGTTAAGGTGTTTGATAAGCACAATTAATAATAGCGACAAACGATTGGAACTCAACATTTTGAGACGTTTGACAGACCAACATCTAGGATAATGACAAACTTATAAAATTTATTTCCAGATATACCTTGAAAATATTTTAATATTAGTTAATATTTGTATGAGACATTTATTATTTTATATTACATAATTATTTTATTATTTATCATTTATTATTATTTTATTAACTTATAAATTATTTGGTCAACTATTTATTTTATTATTGTTAACATATTTAGCTTGATTGATATGATTAGCTTCCTTACCTTATTAGGTTATCCTTAATTTTGTTTGTTAACTTATTTAACTTCCTGTCTTATTATGTATTAAACCCTAGGAGTCATCTTCTCTATATAAAGGAGACTACAGGGGAGAAAAACTGAATATATATAAGAAATTCTTCCTGTTTTCCACATGGCATCAGAGCGACGATCCTAGATCGGAGTTCGATAT
>LTAE01008308.1:2020-20815 GCA_001647135.1 Pontederia paniculata | reverse complement strand
TGAGAAAGATTAAAAACCTAAATTGATTTATTAGAACTTAGAATTCTCTTATTTATTCATCCAAGTCCAGTGCTCAAGTCATCATTCTGACACTTCATTGTTATATTTTTACCATTATTTAATCTTTAAATTTTATAATCAATAAATTCTTCAAACCCAATGTACCTCTCTCATTAAAATAGTGTGTTAGATATTGATAGAATAAATTCCTCGTGGGATCGATACTCTATTCACTTACTTTATTACTTGATACGACTAGTGCACTTGCTAGCAATTTTATATGTATAATTAGCACGCATCATAATTCTATATGTTTATATGCGCCACTACAGACGTTGCATGCAATGGAAACTGATGCGACCTGCGATAACTAGCATCATATTCAATATAGAGAGATCGCATCTGTGACATGGTTGCGCCCCATTTTATTTAGTTGTATGTTTGGATATGTTAAGGTTAGGATGATGGGGTTGAGATTGAATGTTGTTTTACTAAAGCTTTATTATGTGTTAAGTATATTGAGTAAATACAAGGGTTTGAAATAAGATAAGTTAATCAAAATTCAGGTCATCGTATATATTGATTGTTAAGAGTCATTGCATAATACTTTTACCATTGCATTGAAGATAACAACGATAACATATTGACATTAGAATATAGCATTGAAATCATAACATTGCAACCATAGCAAGAAAATGTTGTGTTGAAATGAACGAAAATCAATGTATTGAAAATAAATAAAAAAATATTCATTGAATTGTATTGTATAGAACAATAATTACCATTGATTTTATTTCCATTGGATATGGCTTCTTATTGTATCGTCTTTGCATATTTTATGATTTATGCTATCATGATTTTTATATCTATTTGTTGTCTTATAAATTGAGCATTATATCTTAAGGGAGAATTATCTTCCCAACATTGGATCTTACAAGTGATTTACTTGCATAGGCATAACGGTATAACGGATGGTGGTGTGGGATGACTAGTACTTGTGATGAATGAAGCTTGAACGTTGTTACATATTAAACTTTTTTATTTTAGATTTGATTGAGTTACAAAACTCTTTGATTTTTATTGAGTTATAAGTTAGTAATTGGAGACCATGTGTGACATTATGGTTTGAGTCTTCTACATTTATAAAAGAGTTTTTATATTTTATAGTTTCATCTACATTTTATTTGGCTAGTCTAGTAGTCGAACTTCGTAGTCAAATATTGCATAATTGTCGTGGCATTTGTAGAAGGGTATTTTGGCATGTGCTAGATTGTAATTTTGTGAATATTACACTACTTAAAAAATGAAGAAACATGAGAGTTCAAAAACTTAACTTTTGGGTTTTTTTTTAAGAAGGAGATCGACAACAATAGGATTGGTTGGTTAATCCTTTTATACTTAAGGATTATGGTGGACTTTTTTCTTATATGTTTTGACTAATTTATCCTTATTTAAATTAAGAGTATTACTAAGTGCTCATTAGAATTTGAATTTTCATTAACTAAGACAAAAGTGTATCAAACCTAAAGCTCTCCGATGAGCTGGATTGTTCTATTAGCTTCGCAAGATTGACATAAAAAAATGCCAGAAAAATGAACTCAATAGACTAAAATTTTGAACGTTCTATTTTTTAACCATTATCATTGATATTTTTGTATGTGTCCAAGATAATTCCATGAGCATCATATTACGTAAGCTATGGTATGATGGCACACTAATGAAAAAAAGGGTCATATCATTGTTCCACAAAGTGCTCAGGAATTCTAAAATGAGAAGGATTTGAGATGATATTTATATTAATCTTGATTTTCTTACTTTTTTTAAGATGGTATTTATATTAATATTCTGCATTTTCTTTTTGTTTTTTGATATTAAAAGATGTCTAGGTTTTTTTGTCTAACTAAAAGATGAGGGAAAAAAGGAATGTTCTAAATGGGCCGAACAATGAAATCAATTCCAAGGCCCATATCCCAATGTTTTCCAACCTCCCCCATTAAAACAAAACCCTAGGCATTCTGTCTACTATATAAGGGCTGTTTCATCACAAGTCGCCTTCTTCTCACCGCATTCGCCCTTAGAACCCCTAATTTTGAGATCTCCGCCGCCGCCGTCCTTCAAACTCCGGCGATACCCACCATGGCCGAGACCCTCGTTCTTAAGGGCGTGATGCGCGGCCACAGTGATGAGGTGACCGCCATCTCCACGCCGCTCGACAACTTGGATATGATCGTTTCCTCTTCTCGGGACAAATCCGTCCTCGTCTGGAAGCTGACCAAGGAGCACGCCAATTCCGCCGGGGACGCCGCCACTGCCGTCTACGGAGTCCCCCGCCGCCGCCTCACCGGCCACTCCCACTTTGTGCAGGACGTCGTCCTCTCCTCTGACGGACAGTTCGCCCTTTCCGGCGCCTGGGACGGTGAGCTTCGCCTCTGGGACCTCGCTACCGGCGCCACCACCCGTCGCTTCGTCGGTCACTCCAAGGACGTTCTCTCGGTCGCTTTCAGCGTCGACAACCGCCAGATCGTGTCCGCGTCACGCGACCGCACCATCAAGCTCTGGAACACGCTCGGTGAATGCAAGTACACCATACAGGACGCCGACGGCCACAACGATTGGGTCAGCTGCGTTCGCTTTAGCCCCAATGCCCTTTTGCCAACCATCGTCTCTGCGTCATGGGACCGCACCGTCAAAATCTGGAACCTCACCAACTGCAAGATCCGCAGCACCCTCACGGGCCACAACGGATATGTGAACACCGTCGCCGTCAGCCCCGACGGTTCCCTCTGCGCCTCTGGCGGTAAGGACGGTGTCACCCTGCTGTGGGACCTTTCCGAGGGCAAGCGCCTTTACTCCCTGGACGCTGGCTCGATCATCCACGCTCTCTGCTTTAGCCCCAATAGGTACTGGCTCTGCGCCGCCACACAGGACTGCGTCAAGATTTGGGACCTCGAAAGCAAGTCCATTGTGCAAGATCTCAAGCCTGAGGTCACCACCACCAAGAACCAGGTAACTTATACTTTATTTTCATCAATATTATACTTTTCTTCTACAATATGCTGTTTTTTATGAAGGTCTAATTGTGTTTTTCTTAGTATAATTGAGCTTATTTATCTTATCAGGTTCTTGGTGATTTTGGTTAGTAAAAGAACTTTTTTTAGATCATATTCATGGTTGTATGGTTATAAAGCACTAAATTTGCTTGGTGGTATTCCACACTGGCAGGCATCTTTTTAACACTGAAAATTTTGGATTTAAAATTCATGATGATGTCCATTATTATATATATATCCATAGAATCTGCAGTCATTAAATGATGGTGCTTTAACTTTGCTTGATGTTTCTACGCTTTTGAAGCATCATATGTTCAATCTGCGTTAATGGTGTTAATTCTATGTAATTAAATTAAAGTTTGCCCTCCTCTTCCTGCTTCAACACGTTTGTCTGTAAAAGTTTGAGATTGATATTATTGCACTGAGTCATCTTTGTTCCGGATGTAAATATCTTTTTTCACTTCACTTTCTTCTTTGTGGTGACTTTTATCTTCGCCTGGAGGTGGTTAATGTCAGCTAAGTTCATTCTAATTTCTTGTTTTATTGGCTCAGGTGCCATGTTAGTAATATGTGCCTTAGATAATACTAATAGGCCTTCCTTCTCAGGTACCATATTAGTAATCTGTATCTTAGATAACACTAATAGGCCTTCCTTCTCAGATGCCATGTTAGTAATCTGTACCTTAGATAACACTAAATAGGCCTTCATTCTTGCAATTGATTTTTTTATATTCTTACCAGTTTAAATTTATATTGCTTGTTTGTAACTTATTCATGAGATAACTAGATTTATTTGAAGCTTTCTTAACTTTGATCAAGTCAAACTATATGTCAATACTTTCTTTATGTTTTTTTACCTGTAGCTGCAGTTATTGTTGCATGTTTTTTGTAATTTTTAGGGACCCGTTTGATATGGGGTAACCAGATAGAATACTTTATTTAATTTAAAATTTTCATGGCCCACATCATTTCCACATTTGATTACAACACATTATCACTCATCTTTTGGGGTAATCTAAATTACAACCTCTTTGATAATCAAGCTGAAATCTATTTTGACAAAATTATTCATTCAATCAAATTTTGAAAATTCTCATATTTTATAAGTAAACAATGTTTGTCAATATCATCTTCTGGATTTCTTAAATTTTTTATGAATAATTGATAATATAGATTTTATATATTTTGCCCAAACTTTTCTCTTTTACTCTTTTGTTTATATAAAATTATATATTGTTGAAGTTCAATTTTTTGTGTATTTTAGTAATTTTTTTCTTTAATAAAATTTATGTTATTAGTTCTTGTCACATTACATTTACAGGTAATATATAAAGTGCTAGATCTAATTATCAGTTAATAAAAATGGGAATGTGTCCCCTAAGTTCAATGATTAGGTAGTTGTATACTGAATTACGCATCAGGTTCCGATGTATTTAGGTTACCTTGTTCCCATATGGGCATATGATTTTTTTCTCTTTGTTTTAAATTTAGTGTATGTGAAATGCTGATATGTATACTCAAATTCATGTCATATGTGCACTTGGTTTTTATGTTTAGGCTGTTATTAATTCCAAGGTATTTCTGCCATTAAATATGATATTCAATGTGTTTTTTTTATCTGCGGCTATGGGCCACTGATAAATATGATTTGTTCCTTTGTCCGTCATTAAGCGCCATCCTTCAATCAATTAAGATAGACATTGTTGACTGTTCCATTTCTTTTAATTAAACTATCGAAAAAAATTATTTTGCTATTCGCTGTAGTTTCATGAGTGTTTTTATACTTTCCGGTGTGAGAAATCATCAGTGAGCTTGGGAAGAGCATCAACTTTAGCTGGATGATTAATGTTGTCTTCTTTTTATACGATGTAGATCTTGTACTGCACCAGCTTGTCGTGGAGCGCCGACGGAAGCACTCTTTTCACTGGCTATACTGATGGAAATATCAGGGTTTGGGAGATTGGCCGCTATTAATTTAGGACATTTTTTGAGTTGCAAAAAGTTGGCCACTCGGAATTTGGAGTCTGCCGTGCTTATGCTTGTCATTTCGAGAATTTTGGATCTTTACGGAAGATGTTAGGTTGCTTTCTTGGATGCTTGGATTTTATTTAGATTTCCTATGTTAACAATGATTTTATGCAGTAATTTTGCGTATCTTGTTTGACATGATTTGGCTACTTAAACCATTTTGTTCTTTATTATTGGATGCACAAAAAATTTTGATTTTTACGTAAGGAGCTCTACTATGCTAATCACATTTTATGCATAATATTCTTTCTTGATCATGCATTTACGTTAGTTATGTATTTTCGAAGGATTGTGAAAGCGATGCAATTTTTTTAATCCGCAATCTCTTCTGGTGTAAGTCATTTGGAGCTGTCTGATGTTTATCTAGGTGGGATGAACATAGATTTCATAGGAAAACCTAGTAAAAAGTAGCATAATCGATTTAATTGATTATGATATTAACTTTGATCATGAGGTAATCTGATTTAAAACTCAATTCGACTGTGGTTGGATAACTATATATACTTTATTATGAATATATATATAATTATATATAACAATTGTAAAAATATGATATGATACGAATAAAACAATGTAATATCAATGAATGATAATAGATAAGTTTTTTAAAATGCAAAAAATACTATAAAATAATAGTAGAATGATAAGTAGTTGAGTAGAATCAAGTTCTAATTTTTTCAACCTAAGCAACTACTAAAAGAAATTCAACCAATGTGCTACTTGGGCTCAATTTGATATTTAAGAGGGTAGCGAATTAAATGTTGAATAATAAATTAATTATTATATCACGAATATTGATTAGAGTTTAAAGATTTTATTTGTATATAATAATGTAAATGATAAGAAATTATCAGAATTTAATATCATATACATTTGAATATCTTTTATTGTAATGTAATAAGTATTTTTTTATTTTTGTAATCGTGAAAATTAAATATATATATATTATATATATATTCACACTATCTATTTAATATTAAAAAATTCTATATAAAGATAATGTAAAATAAAGATTTTATTTTATATTTGTAAAATAAAGATAATGTAATAAAATAAAATTCTATACAAATAAAGATTTTATTGTATAAATGATAAGAAATTATCATAATTTAATATCATATACATTCGGATATCTTTTATTGTAATGTAATAAGTAACTTTTTATTTTTGTAATCATGAATCATCTAATGGTACATGAAGAAGTGGGCGCACGGTACACTCATACAGATAGGATAAATTCTATATATATTCACACTGTCTATTTTATATTAAAAAATTCTAGATAAAGAATTATTCAATCATAAAAGATTAACAAAAGAAAATATAATTTATAAACAATAACTTTTATTATGAGAATAATTATTATATAATAATAAGAATCTAGGCTTATTTACAATAAAATTATTTACTAAATGTTGAAGAAGGATAAATTTGAAATAAAAAATTTATCGCTTACATTGTAAATGTTGATCAAGTTAGCATATTAAGAACTGTTAAAAGTTACGAAATTAGTTCATCAAATAGTTTATTTAGTGGTTTAATCGTTAAACTATGCTTCAACTATTGAATTTGTATATGTCAAATACAATTTTGATCAAGTTGGACTAAAGTAAAGTAAAGTCTCATCATAATTTTCGATCTAATTATGGTGAGTTGAGTTGAATCATCTAGTTCATTAAATCAACTCGATCCAATTGTGATGGATTAGATCGAATTATCGACTTCATCAAATCGGGCAGTAAACTCCTAGATGCAAGTTCGTATAACGGACACATGGATTATAGATTTTTTTTATCTTTTTTATTCCAAACTATGTTGTTTTAATTTTTTTTTTTTTTTTTTTTGGGNAATATCATTACGTACTATTGTGGATATAGTGTCACAGAAATAGTCACATTAAAGAATCGATGAAATTTACTAAATTCACTTTTAATTGAGCTCTTTTTTTTTTTTTTGGGTACCCCTGAGGGGCCCCCGGTGTCCAGGGCTACTAGCACCTGACTAATCCGGAGTCGAGGTGAAAGAGCAGAAGTGGTATTCCTCTGGCCAAATTTTGAATCCTTATAGCATGAAAAAGTTGAAAAAAATTAATCAAATTAAACAAAAAAATAAAAATCTACTTTATACTATATTAACAACAAATAGAGATGTAAAATATTAAAATGCATAAAGTATTACAAAATGAATTTATATTATTTTAAGAATAGAGGAAAAATCATATAAAGATTTTGAAAAATGATATATTAGAAATAAGTTCTATAATCACTAGCATTACTTTGGTCATAATAGTCTATAGGGTCCTCTAGTTAATTATGAACTTATTTGAAAAAAAAATATATCAAATATTTCAATAAGAAATTTGATCAAGTAAAAACTTCATCCACTACTCTAAACACTCGTATTTTTCGATGGGAGCAAAAATGTTAAATTGCAAGATACATATGTTATAATTTAAAAATCAAATTAGGGACAAGATATGGAGATCCCATTGATGTCTAAAAATTGCTCCAATACTAGAGGAAGTCTTTTAAGCATGAATTGTGAGTGAGCGATAAGTAAACCTACATTAGACACACAAAATTATAATGTCCCACTTTTGGGTCATAGCTTGTGAATTCATTCGAAAGTTTAGCAATGTGTAGGACAACCCATATACAATCAAAGATGAGTTGAACTACTTCATCTAAAACTAATTCCCAAATCGCATGAATGATTCTTGGTTCTGGCCTTTCTCCAACTTGCTCTTGGAAGCAACAAGTTCAACTTTTATAACAGATCTAAGTAGATCTAAGTTGATAAATTAAGTGAACTCTTTGACCCAATGTTCATTATGATGGAGAACAAGTCCACATACCCCTTGAGTAAAAACCTCCCACAGTTACCCTTCATCAATGTTACATTTAATCCATCCACTTACATATTTTTCTCAACACACTTCCGTGGATATTGAGAGCCTTGCTTATTGCCACAATATTGCCAATTGATTTAGGATGCAAGCAACAAGATTGTGTTTAGTGTCTCATGTGGTACGTGAGCATCTTTGATCGAAGATGAACTTGGGCACTCGTTAGTTTTTTGTCGATAGACAAAAGTGACAAACATGTTGTTCTAAAGACCATTGACCTTAGACACTCATTTAATTTCATTCATTTTTTCTTTGCAAGTGTGAGTTAAAGAGCAACCTCTAAATTTTAAGGGAAAACTTCCTCTAAATTCTATTTTCCATGGGCAATCTCTTAACACATCTAATAGCATTTATAGTGTGGCATGGCAACACCTACAAACTCTAAGCATTGATTGCTCATTGGTGAATAATCTTCCTCTTGATAAACAAAGGAAAGCGCAAATATTTTGATACCCTTCCCATCATCAGATTTGTTTTTCTTAGTTTCTACAATATAATTGTTTGGTATGATAAATACCTTGCAAGGGAAATAAAAGTTCTTCCACGTTTCATCTTGTTGCGTTTGTGTCATAGTCGGAGTCTTGATCACATAGGGAAGAAGACCATAAGTTCACGATCAGATACCAGACTTCTACAAGAATTTTGATAGTCTTTCAAAGCTACAAAAACATCACTCCGCCAAAGAAGTGGAGCCTCCTTCATATATTGCAACACATGCACTTTTACTATAACTACTTCTCATGTGCATGAAGGAGCAATTGCTTACAAATGCTATGATGCAATTATGCAAGCACTTATGCACTAATTCTCATTAGGTTCGGTCACAAGCGGTTTTTGTCCAATCATTTGCCATATTTAATCTCGTGATTATTTGTATATAGTAAATAGATCATGTGACCCACGAATACATTCACATTATGAGAACTATGACATGTTAAAACTGCATAATTACTCGATTACATGAGAATCAATACTATGATATATTAAGGATTCATAGTTTCACATGAGAGCTCATGTTATGACTAATAGGGATGCATAACTGCTTAATCAACTTGGAGCTAAAAATTATTAAGGAAAACATATAGTTTCTCAAACAATCATGTATCTTGTTATGTCATAAATATATGTGGCTTGTAGTTAAAACATCCCATATCTAACTTTTCGGTTCCTCAAATTTTCTACGGAAGTATTTATGATTGATCAATCATATAAATTTTTTTGTGTAGCAATTGTGAATCTTCCTCACGCCCTCTAATTTCTCGATATTGAGCAAGTTGCTTTTCTAGACGTGGTTCGACAAGCTACATTCATTTTTCACCTTTAAGTTCCTTGCTGAACTAGCAACAACAACCCATCTTTTTAAAACTTAATCAAGAGTTTAAGGTCAATCTTCAAACTTATTTAGTCCTTAAAGACTTATACTTATGATGAAGACTATAAAAACTGTGTTGCACATCTTAAGATCGACATAACACACTTGATATTATATTCAACTACTGCAATAAAGACTCCCACTGAAGAAGCATATATCTTTTCTCAATAAAACTGCAAAGACTAAAGTCAAAGCGTTTATCTATAGCGGCTTACTTGAGTCCTCCCACTAGTCATTTAACTTTGACACTTTAAATTAGATCTTACATATAGGTTCACTTATCATGCACTAAATCACTTATAAACTTGTGTTGCATTCCTCCTGAACATATCAGGGCAATCTTATATCATTTCTCGATGTAGACCATTGCATCCCCGCTAGTTATATCCAAAGTGTTGGAGATGATTGTAATATTCTAAAAAACTTAAAAGGGACCCCCACGCCATATGTAAGCAACCCATTGGACATCACATTCCACTGACCATGGTTATATAACCAAACAACATGTATTTCCCCTCTTTCCTCCTTGTTTTGTTCTCCAAAGCCCTTGTAAACTCAGCCCCCAATTCAAGTGACAAAAATATGATGTGTGTGATCCATTATTCGGTAGCATTTGAATAGGAAGGAGAAAGGGACAGGAGAAGAAGAGGATATTATAAGAAGGAAGCAACAAGTTGACTAAGAAGATGAGGAAACAAATGAAGAAGGAAAGAAAAACTAGGGCAAAGCTAGGAAAAAATATGTAAAATGAGATATGCTCCTTCCAAGTATGTTTTTTATGTTCAATTATGCTAAGGAAGGTGGAAAATGTAGGAGAAAAACCTAAATGTGTGTTTCGATCCTACATGTTGGCCCATGGCCGCCTATAGGCATTTGATTATGAGAATTTTTTTTTTTTTGCATGCTATGTGTTTGATGTTATGCATGCTTAACCTAGGAAAATTGTTCCATGAAATATGTTAGGCTTATTTGTTTATCCTTTATAATCTCAAGTGTATGATGCTCTAGTTTGTATAATAAATCAAGATGAAATGCCCCAGAATTGTGATGTACAAACCTATAATGAAATGGGTTAAATTTAGAGAAAAATCGAACTACAGAGGCACCCATAGTGAACCTGAGCTCGTTACGAGTATCCCATAGTGAGGAATGTCAGGTCACAACGACGCAAGATGGGTTGTAATGAGTGACTAAATGACTGTAGTGAATTTCTGGCATATCACAAATGTCTCGCTACAGTTTGACCGTAGTGGAGGGTGACTCGCTACGATCTAACTGTAGTAGTTACACATGGACCATATCACACATATAAGTGATCTTAGCGACATAATATTAATTATAGTGTGCCTAAACTAATCGTAATCACCATGTTTAAATGTTATAATTTATTATTCTTAATGAAATGAATTATGGTACATTATGCTTCATGTTCTTATTATAGAAGAAACCTTGTTTGATGTATTTCAAGAGCCTAGAAATCATTATGCATGCTCAGCCATAAATAATGCTTAAAAGATGAAACATGTTATGCTTGTATTATTGTTTGTTATATTGTAATTAAAAGATGAACTAAGACAAGTCTAAGCATTGATGTGAGATGTCTAGTGTTTAATCAAAATCAAATTCATGTACAAATATGCAAGAGGGTTGTGACAATGTATATGCAGGATAGTGAATGACAATAATTAATTAATTTTAAAACCTAAGACAACACATCGATGTTGCAATTGCACAATGTTCAATGGTAGTACTTTAGTATCGAATCCACAATGAAGTTAAACAATTATCAGGAATAAACCATTTTAATCTAACCTAACAATATAATCCTAGAGAGAATGATGGAGATGGACTAAAAGAGGGAAAGTATCGACTAACTAATTTTTATGTTATCAGGTTGAGAAATGAAATAAAGGCGGTTACAACTAAGAAGAATCGATGGTGCAACAGGGATATGAGAAACCTGGAGTTAGTATACTTTAGGGATGTTATATATGATCACCGTTATCGCACGAGGTTCATATATTACATATGATCTCAACGAAGAGATGAATCATGAATTCCCTTTTGAGGGCCTTAATCATTGTCCTCTACTTGTTCAACATCGAATAATGAGAGAAAAACCTGAAACCTATTTCAGATGGATCTAGTAATTACTCCAGATCGGGGGTCATATAATTCATACATCACAAGTATGCAGAATTAGTGATGGAGCTCGTTGCTGAATCATATGTGAATGAAAGGTGATGGTTCATGCTCCAGTCACCCTAAACCTTAAGAAAACAGACAGGTCCCTCCCAGTTGCAATCGTGTGAAACATTGATGAAACTCAAAATATAGCCAACAAAAAAATCATGAACACTCAATCCACGAATGCCCCTTGGTCAAGGCGTATCACTCGATGGAATCAAGCGTCAATAAGAAGTATAATCGGAGATAACTGACCATTTTAAATCTAGTTCAATCAAACCATAAAACTCTTTGCATATTTAACAAGTTCATGAAATGAAAACGGATCAAATAGATTCATAAAATTAAAATTGAAATGTTCAATGCATTAAAACAAAGTACAATCATATTCTTCATCCTCTAATACTAACTTTAGAATTATCTATTTAGTTATATATCATAATCATCATAATAAAAGTAAAGTGTTCATAAATGCTCATCACCCTGTGCTCTCTGCAACTTTCCATCCTCTCCAATGGTGTCTCCTTTGTGTTCACCAAAAACAAAGTAGGTGGAATGAAATAATGTGATATCCATGATATAATTTGTATGAGATTATAAATGTTAATTGTGTATTTATGTAGTTAATATCTACCATCATATATGTGTTAAATGGTGCATTCTAGTTTCAGTTTACATATGCTGAAGATTAGCGAAATCTGACTAAGGCATGAAAATATGATTTTCGAAAACTTTAGAATTTGGAAAATTGAATTCCCGGTAATTGTTCATATATGTTAATGTGTACTAAATATGATTTTTAATAAATTTTAGGAAGAGTTTTAGTTAGGTTAAATGAAGGGACAAAAACGAAAAATCTGTAAAACTGCCGATTTTGTTCTTCGGCCCAAAATTTAGATTTTTATTCCTTTGGAATTTAATTTTATAAATATTTTATTTGAATTCAAATGGGGGGTAGTTTCTTATTTACATGTAATGTCTTAAGTAAATGAATAAATAAAATAAATAAAGGAAAAGACAAACCATTTACTTAAATGATATTAGATGTAAATAATAACATTGACAAGGGTATATTGGTAATTTTTCCAACCGACTTTAAGTCGGTATTACACCTATATATACCCCATCTAGAGCCACTTTTTACCACTAGATCTTATCCATATCCATTTTACCCTGAGATAAAAAAAAAGAGAAGTAGAAGAGCAAACTAAGGAAGTGGAATAGAAGCTAAGGTGATATCATTGAAGATTCATGCTAGGTAAGTTGTTAGCTCCTCTCCTATGAATTATCCTTAGAAAATTTGGTTAAAACTAGTTTTCTCTCATCTGTAACGAATCATATAGTTCTTGTCTTTGTGAAAAACATCATGGATTCTTATCTCCCTGGTGAAGAACATGCCCAAACTAAGAACAAATTAGAAGTTGGAATTGGGGCTATTGTTGTGCTACTCTGGAATTCTTCAAAAATTATAATATTAAACTTGTGAACTTCTTTTGATATCTACCTTTCAGAGCCTTTAGAATTGTCTTAATTAAAGTTGTACACCAGAAGTTAATTATCCAAATCTAAGGCATCATGCTACCTGTTTCTTACTATGTATATGCAAATAATAGTGTTGGTATATTTCAAATACTAAGACTTTAGGTCTATGATTCTAGTGATAATAATTCATTTATATCTACTTTCTGGGATATATAGGGTTCTATAAAAAGGTTTTGTATACTGAGAGTCATCTCTTTTAATGCACAAACTTTGTCTGCCCATTTACATAAACAAAATAGTTTAGTGTTAGATTTCATATACTTTGGAACTAATTATATGATTTGTATGGAATAAAGCTATCAAGGTCTTGCTTAGGGCAATATGATGATTGAATCATTATTATGTGTTTTACATTCAATGACACTTAATATGTTATATTGGAAACTAAAACATATGTTAGGCAATAAAGTGTATAGTGTTGAAGTAACTATACTTCTGAATATAAATGAGAGTAAATGATATTGTTTATAGGAACACAGCAAAGAATTGAATCATTTTATTACAGTTATGTTATATGATTGATATGACAAGGTGATGCATTTGCATTTTATATGAGCATGCATTTGCATTACCCCTGTCGGGTTGATATGTTTACCCCTATAGGTTGAAATACCTTATAGGGCTGATATGTTAAATTCCCGGAAGGATGACTCAAGGCTGTTTGGACCTAAGTGCCATGCGAACCAAAGTGCTACATTGTAATCGATGGGAGTCACCACTTGAGTTCGTAGGGGCCACCTCTAGAATCCAACGACCACTACCCCGACAGGGTTGACATGATATCCCGGAAGGGATGGTACCTCTGGCCAGTTGGTGATATGACATGTACATGCATCCATGATTTTTATATACCTCTATGTGGCAAGCACGATCTTATTACGTTATTGTAATAGGATGATATTGATTATATATATGATAAGGTGCTAGTACTGATGTGTTATCAGGGTATGTTTAATATCGTTTTATCCAAATTGAATATGTGATAACACATGGGTTATGAGTTTTCAACTTACTGAGCTGTGGTTGCTCACATTGTGTTTTCATATTTTTTTTCAGATCAGTAGACCAGTTTCCGAGGCTGTGCTTGGCGATCCTATGTCGGGATTAGAAGCACTTTTGGACAAGAGGTATAGATGAGACTTGTGTCTCCTATGTTTCTTTTGGAAGAGCTTGAGAGCCATTTTGTGTGTGTAATATAAAAGAAAAGAGTTGGTTGTAATATTTGAAACTAGACTTGTATGTAAAAGTTAAATAGTGCATTGACTCTGAATGATCAATAAAAATCTTGTATGGTTTGACCACTTTCTATTATACTACCTTTGAATTATAGCACGTTTCCGCAAAATTTTACTTGGTTGTCCATGATATGTTGCGACCTGCGGGATTAACCAAGGTTTAAACTGGGGTCGTGACAAATGATCCCTCGAAATGACTTCTGATACTTGTCATTACCTTCTTTGACCCTTTTTATTCTCTTTGTCTTGTGTTGACATGTGTCTCCTTTCGTCCAGCACAAAATCATTTTTCTCTAATTCGTCCTCGCCAATCATGAGTTACCTTGATTCTCTCGCCAAAGCATTTTTTTCGTCTAAAGACTCGACATGTGTGGTTGTGATGTTCCTTCAAACGAGGGTGTGATAATTTCTTTTTCTCCAAAAAAAATGAAATAATAGTAAAAAGCAACATCGAGTGGCTCCAAATATAGATATTAATAAATTCAAATGTACTAGAGGAATGTTCGGCATAAAGAAGGAAAATGAGCTCATAATAGAGATTCAAGCTCGAAAGAAAGTATGAAAGCAATATTAATCACAACTATAATGGCCAAGCAACATGCACTTAATGTGAAGCATCAAATCTCTCCGGATTTGAACCTTTGCTTATCCTCAAGCAAATGAATTAAGATTAAGGCAATTAAATTTTCAAATGCGAAGACCACAACATGAGGGATGAGCCACAATTCTCATAATATAAGTTTTCTCCATGGGTACATTGCAACTGACTCCGACTTGACTTGACAATGCTATTACTCAAGAACCACTGAAGCTTAGGCTAAATGCAACACAAGTCACAATCTTACTGCCTACATGTCACAACCTCATTAAGCTTAAGAATTCCTCTTCACTAAAATTATGGCAACCTCTTTTTGTGGTATTTGTCTTAGAGCACATGTATACATTGTAATTTTCCTTCTTTGTCCTTGAAAGCAAAAAGAGGTGTGTTTTCCTTTATAAATACTCATGTTTTCTTCCTGAAATACTCAATGAAGGTGCAAAGAGTGTTGAAAAATAACATACTCTTGACTTTTTCAAATGAAAGATCAGAGAAGTTGTTATTGGAGATGAGAAGGGTTATTCTCCGTGATATTTTTTATCTTTTTCTTCCTAGAATACTCGAGTAGGTATCTGGAGTGCCAAAGCATTATACTCTTGATGCTTTCAAGTAGAAGGTTAGAGGAGTAGTTATTCAAGAAAATATAAAAACATCCTTGCATATTATAAAAGTGGACAAAGGCATTTTAAATTCATGCTCTTAAGTGGGTAGGTTGCTCATATGTAAATTTAGAATTTTTAAGTCTAAGGAGAGGTTAGTGCACAAATCTTTGATTACTAAGTGTGGACAATCAAGTCATTCGTATGTTAGGTTCCAGTGTTCAAAATAAAGCCTCAAACTATAGTGTGGCTCGAGCCTCCATCCTACCTTAATTCATAAGCCTAAAGCTAATGCCCATTAGCGTCCAAGAGTTTCTAATTTTAATTTCGGGGCAATAAATGATACGTTGATAGAGTTTTAGAGCCACTAGAGACCTCCAAGGGAACAGAGTGAGAAAAGTCAATGGGCATAGTTAGTTTTGAGTTTAAAATAAAAATATTATGGGGTGTAAAAAAATATATTATGAAGACAACTAAAGTATAATAATTTTTAAAACTTTTAGAAATTATTGTTATGTACATTTACATATATGAATTGATATCATATCATTTTTTTTACTTTTAGAAAAACAAAAAAAATGCATGGACTTAGTGTATAGTGTTTGGAGTTGTATGGAAAAAAAATATTTTGAAGATGCCTCAAATATAATGTTTTCTAAAACTAGTGAAATTATTAGTGATTATATTTAAATATATAAATTAATATCGTATCAATATATATATTTGTTTAAGAAAACAAGAATTTGATATAATATATAAGAACTATTCCACATTCCATGGGCATCTATAAGTAACAAAAAATGTAATATCTAAAAAAACTAAAGAATAATCAAAATTTTCTCCTTAACCGCCATAAATTTTATATTTTTTTTAATGTTCGCCATTTTCTTGCTTTTAGATATTATGATTTCTGTTAAACCGTACATCATAACTTAAAATTTTATCATTCTTTTTTGCTAATTCAATTATTAATGTTTATTTGAAATGACACGAATTTAGTTAAATAGTTAACTTTTAGAAAAGTTCAAAGAAATATATAGTTACATAACGATCAAAATATGTCATATTAGATATACATATATATCATGTAATATACATGTACTGTTAATTAAATTTCAAAGTTAGGAGAGGCCAAATTTATTACTCTATGTACATACATACAACATAACATAATATTAATATAATATACTTAAAATTCTGAAAAGTTGGGGCCAACTTAACTACGGCTCCGTCCCTGTTGGAGATCAACAAATCGAGTCATGTTGACCTTCCGGCCATTGGCGAGAACAATCCACCATGTCACTCACGTTGAACCGAGTAGAGCTCTTCCAATATTGGTGCCATGCTTGGGAGCAAAGGTGAGCAAAAGTCGGTTCAATTAAATCATTAGTTAACTAAATTGATCTAATAAAATTATCCATTAGTGAAAAAAAATAGTCAAAAGTTTTGGTTCAATCTGATGATCCACAATTTTATTTGAGAAAAAAACGTTATTTAATTCATAAAATCTTGAAACATATTAAACAATAGATAAATGTGTTTAAAATAAAATAAGTGCTAAGCTTTTTAAAAATAAATAATCAAGATATACCATTAAACAAAAGGAATTACAAATTCAATATACGAACAACGAATTTTAACAGTGAAATTTATATAAATTATATATTTGTTCATTATGGGTTGATTAAACACAATGTTGTCAGTACATTTTTTGCTTATTCCATTTTTAGAAATTAGTATGATGCCAGAGAATTTTATTGAAATTTATATAAACTTATATTCCTAGAGTTTAAAAAAAAAATAGAAAATGGATAACATTCAGAAGATAAATATATATATATTTTATGCAATGTACGTAATCTTAATGTATTAAGTTTCTTCCGACTTATATAATAAAAAATTATAATCATTATTGTAACGACATAATATTTATTATTTCGTGTCATTTCATTTAAAGTCGCTCTTATCTCTTTCCATATTATAAGTTACGTGACAAAATTAAGCAATAAAAATTAATATTTTTTATTATTTAAATACCTTTTATAATATACTAACAACACCTAGACTTTTTTCCTTATAGGTTAGAAAGCTTTTATATGAATATAAATTTGATTACAAATATAATGTATAGCTAATTATATTTTTAATGCAAAATATCATAATTATTAAATATATTTATTTATTATATTGTTATCATAACATATACATGGTGCAATAAGAGAATGAATATAATATTTTATTATTATTTTATTAATTATAAATTATTATTATTATTTAATTAAAAATGTACCCTTAACATTAATGATGTTTTTTAGTAATGTATATACAAATATATTTATGTACAAGTTGTGGCTTGTGACTTGAACCATAATCTTTTCATAAGTTGACCTCATCAAAATAAATACAATATTGCATAAAATGATATATTATTTATTATTAGATTTTTTATTTTTAAAATATCTTGAACATGTCATGTGATGCAACGTGAGTCTTATTTTAAGATATTATATGGCATCCAATATTTTATAATAATTATTCTATTCTTTGTATCACAAGAGAGACTAAAAGTAAATAATAAATATATCTATTTATTTTATTGCTATATTATTTATAGAATCTATATAATAGGTACAATATATAAAATAATTTTAAAAACTTCATAAAAGGATCTCCACTTGTTATCTTTGATTTATATCGTCGTAATTTTATGCGTGAAAGTTTCTTAATTTACTGGAGTTAGTATTATTTTAGCATAATTATTATATATTTGATAAATTATTAATTTAGATTAATTTTTATCTTAATAATTTTATGTCTCAAATTATCTAACATAATTTAATTATACTTTTTAAATAATATCTATAACTTTGTCATCCTAATTTATCTTTAATTTCTCTCCTTATAACTTTACATCTATCTATTAAAAAAATGGAAATTTATTATTTAGTGCAACACTCTCTTAGAATGGTGCAAATTACACTTTTGCCACATTCATTTATTTCTAAGTGTAGACGTAAAATATTTAAAATAATAAAAATAAATTAGATGTTACTAATTAATTTTAGAGATCTCATTATATGTTTTTTGGCTTAAAAACTTTTAGCATAAAATGATATGCTATTTATTATAAGATATTTTTACATTGCCATATGGCACGAGCCTTATCTTAAATATGCATGACATTCTTCATTCTTCTCTCCTTTTTATCATTAGCTTCAAATATGAGACTAGAAAATACACACACACACACATCTATATATATATATATATATATATATA
>LTAE01008307.1:4039-17374 GCA_001647135.1 Pontederia paniculata | reverse complement strand
GAGAGAGAGAGAGAGAGAGAGAGAGAGAGAGAGAGAGAGAGAGAGATTCTAAAACTCACCTTAGTTTCTTGATTGCTTATTATTTCTTTATTATCTTGGAGCTCAGCCACTTCCTGGACCTTTTCATCGTCTTCCGTGGTCGGTGCTTCTTGAATATCAGACAGGGAAGAGAAGCCTGGATATGCTATATCTGTATGCATTGTTTTCATGACAGACCCAAAGAAGTTTGTGACAGGTACCTGGTCATATTGAAGTAAATCTAACTAAAATATTCAACTCAAAAGATAAAAACTGTGGCAAATCCCTGATAATGACTTCACATGTACCATGAATGCAAATGAATAATCGTGATCGTAAGTAATATACCTCATTCAAGGATCGTTTATACAGATCCATCCGATAATATGCCGTAGACATCAGCAAAGAAGGGTTATAAGAATTAAACAGACTGCAAATGAAAAAAAAAACTATGCATGTCATTGTTATGAAAGTAGATAAATAAAACAATGAAGTTCGAGTAACTTAAGTAAAAATAAAGGCCCTGCTTATACACAGATGATTTCTAACTATTAAAAAGCCATATTTCAAAATGTTCTATGAAATTGAATAAAGATTGAGGCCTCTGCCTGCTACTCAATCTTCAAGTTGACATTTCAAAGTTGTGGTCGAATAAAAAGTGCTGGAGGCCAATTGCCAGATTTTCTTTAGTTCTTTTGTTTTGTTTTTTTATCCTTTCTTGACATGTAAGTTACAAGATCCGAGTAGATCATCTTTAACATTCCATTACCTTATTATAATTGTTTCAATATTATATTACATGCATTCATTGGTTTATTCATGAAAATCTTAAGAAGACCAAAGCTGGTGCTAGGTATACAGCACCATACTCTCTTTAATGTTT
The DNA here is from genome assembly GCA_001647135.1 of Pontederia paniculata. Classification (NCBI taxonomy): domain Eukaryota; kingdom Viridiplantae; phylum Streptophyta; class Magnoliopsida; order Commelinales; family Pontederiaceae; genus Pontederia; species Pontederia paniculata. The sequence goes on along the minus strand of LTAE01008307.1, from coordinate 16,473 downwards.
TTTAGGGAATTATTTATCTTTTTAAACTAGAGCATGAGTTCAAAAGAAAGGCAAAAAAGTGCTTGACAAGTGACCAGAAATGGCATGATGCGACATGCAGAATATTCAAGGATATTGGCCAATTACTGAAGATGTCATCTAATATTTCCCGGCTGGTGCCCACTCCATTTCATCTAATATTTTAGAAATATGGCACAAACCTCTGTCACAGATTGGAGAAATCATTAGTATGTTTTTTCTCAATATCAATTAAGAGGTTGATCTGAGGTGAATTTGAGATTTTATAAACTGAAAATGTAACCATAAATAGTAGCAGCTCTAAAACAATCATAACAAGAAATACTCACCAGAAACCTAAAGACCAAACAAATTAATATTAACATTGATGTGAAATGTTGTATCAAACAGAAACCAAAAGAACATACAGTAAAAGGAATGAAACTCTAGTATTACCTTTGCAATGAGGCATTGCTGTATATATTCATCTTCTCAAAGAAAGCAAGGGTGTAATAAGTGAACCTGTCCACGACAGACACACCAATCTACAATCGGAAAGAAAGAAACAAATCAGGAGAGAAGAACCAACATAAAAATGAAAAAAATGGATTGATGGCTTTAATCCAACTTGATCCAATATATACATCTCAAAATGAGAATAATGTAAAGAATAAGAGTTGCCCTTACATCAGAGTCAAGATGGTGAGAGTATGAATTTTCTCCCTTCTTGCTACTGCCAATTGCCAGCACGCCAGGTGATTGCAGCTGCAGAAACCAACAAGAGATTGAAAAAGTTCCTACAGGTAAACTAATAGGTGTCTTTCCTGAAAAAGTACATCAGAAGATGGGCAACAATGCTAAATAAGAAGTAAAATCACAGTTGTTTTAAATTTTCAGAAAAATCATATGAAATTCTGAAGTCCAACAAAGTTAATTTGCAAACTCTGTCTATAACCTTTATTGTGATAAAAATATGGCAGCAACAACTAAAATATAGGTTTCTAACTTAGCCCCCCAAAAGGGTCCTAATATGAAGTAAATTAACTTTTGATGTCTATGATCCATCATAAGAATTAAACAATCACATCATATAATTGCTGTTTGCATGAACATGTTTTTTTTACCGGCATTTGAATGAGCATCTGAGGTTTATTGATCTCTGTTTCTCACAATTCAACAATTTTGAACTTTATCACTCAATATCACTATAAAAACCAAATATAATTTTTTTTAAGAGAACCAAGCAATAAATTGATTCATCAATGTAAAAAAACTGGCTTCTCAAATTCATCGGAAGAAAGAACTGGTTATCCAGTCCGTTTATAAGAAACTGACAAAAGCTAAGAAAACAAACTGACCTGAGAGAAAAGAGTGGCAGCTTGGCAGGTGTCCACCATTATCAGAAGCTCTTTGAATCTGAATATTAATGCTACCATCAATAAAGAAGAATAAGCCACTATGATCTATAAAAATATACGAGTAGCCTCCGAAATCTACAATAGACTATAGACAATAAAAACACTTTAAATCATGGAAAAAGATAAAGGAATTTGAAGATATCTCACCTGTGCTTTTCCTTCATTTGTCTCACTGCATCTGCTAAGTCGTGACTTTGAAGCTCTTCAGAATCTTGAAACTTCAGAAACTCATCTCCCCCATGACCAGTCATATACAAGAGAATATGGCTTCCTTCATCACTTAAAAGACGTTTTGATCTTGGGACAGCACTCTCATGTCTCCCCGTTAAAATTCTCAAGAAGTTCTCGACAGTCACTTCATAGCCTCGATAATCAACCTAATGTTTTGCATAAAATGTTAAAAGAATTGTAACATTAAGCATTCTCTTCAGTGCCTTGAGATCTATTTTTTCTGGTGTTCATTAGAAGTGGTGTATCCAGATTTAACTTTAATGTATGTTATAATAGGGTACATCCTTTTCCAGGCACTCATAACATGATTCAAACATTGATCTTGAACTGCTTACATAATTAAGAAAATCCTATAACTTGTATTTTCCTAGCTTACCATATCTAGGGATTCACTTAATGATTTCCAGAATGCTCTGCAATAAACTACAGAGATTGCTATGAGGCCTAACATCACATTAACAGTAAAGTAATGTTTCATATGTACAGCCATAAGAATTAAGTGAACTGTCTCTAAAATCAAAATATAGTCCCTGGGATGGGGGAAAATTGATTTGAAACTCACTTCAACATTATCTCCATACAAGTTAAGCTGATGATTCTCATTGTTGAAAACTTGGGCAGGGTAATTGTTCCTCGCATTGCAAGCCATATCATCTGCCAGCATAAGTATGATTCGCTCATCAGGTATTCCTAACCGCTTCACTGTCCTGAGAAAAGTAAAGTAACTCATCAACTGGAGCAATATTCAACACTAAATCCTTGTTTAAAAATAACAATAAATCCTAAAAAAGTATGAATTGATGGATCTGCTCCATATTTTTTTACCTATACAAAGACAATGTGTTTGCCATATGACGATAATTAAACCTGAAAAGGCAGATTCCATATCAGTAAAACAAAGAATAAACTAAACGAAGCCTAAAAATTGATAACACACAAAGCATGATAATCAATTGAAGTAAATGTTCCAGAATTGACCACAAGAGCTTGTAAACTAGAAATGATCATGCTGTATGTCTCAAAAGGCAGTATATTACAGGAAAAATTTGGATTTAAACAAAATTTGGCAAACTTGTGTTACCTTTAACATAAGTCGCTATTTTGTCATAGCTTCTTTGTTCATGGTATTATTCTAGTATAAATACAAAAGTAGATTCCTGAGAAGCAAATGCTTAAATCTTTATGTCATTAGGCATTGCTATCAGAATTATTCTAGTATAAATACAAAAGTAGATTCCTGAGAAGCAAATGCTTAAATCTTTATGTCATTAGGCATTGCTATCAGAATTATTCTAGTATAAATACAAAAGTAGATTCCTGAGAAGCAAATGCTTAAATATTTATGCCTTTAGGCATTGCTATCAGAACTACAGTATGTTATGCTTACAGGTGCATTGAAGAGTTATTTTTCTGGTGGAAAAGATGACTACATATCTTGCGTAGCCATCTGTTATGTATTAAGCATGGAACAGCTATGAATCACATATCTGAATCCAAAAAGTGAAAGCTAGCCAGTAGGAAACAAGAGTAACATTATAAATTGTGCAGTTAAATTTTTTATTCAAACATGTCTATAAGAAAATCTGTAATGCCCAAGCATTTTCAGACAGGCAATCTTTCAATCATATGCAATATAATAAGGAAATTATATAAACATCTATCACAAGCAAGATAAGTATAGATAGTTAAGCACCATAACATTATTAAGAAAGAAAGGAACATGAAATAAAATAGCAGTATCTACAGGCACAACCAATGCAATATGTTTCCTTTGAGAAGACAACCAATGCAATATGTTAATAACTCATAGATTAACGCTCTTGTTAATCATCCTTGCAGACTTACCTTGAAAGCAATGAAATTTGAATGATTAACGCTTTGGTTAATCATCCTTCTTCACTGTACAGAAAAAAGCTCATAGATGACTGACACTATAGTTGACCACTATAATTCTTTTTGTAGGTATTGAAATGGTGGCATATTTCCAGTAAAAGTAAAAATTAAGCTAGACGCAGGGTAAATTAACCCGGAAAAGTAGGAAAATACATCCGGTGATTCAACCTTTAACCTCCACTAAGATAAATTAAGTTCCAAGACACTCCATATCTAGGAGATCATTGATATTGACCATTATAATTTGTTAAAGCTTAAACTGAGCAGGGATACAACTACAAAGCTCTAAGAAAGAACAAAAAAAGAACCCGTTGCTCCTTTCCTGCAGCATTTTGCTACATTGAACAATCAGATTGCATGCCGAATACCCAGTTCTTTCAAGTTGAGATCAACATAAAAACTCCATTTTTAGTATATTTCGGAGACAATGCCCACTCAATTTCATTGGACCCGGAAAAACTTACTAAGAGCTAGTAGCTAGCAAAAGCAAGTAACGGGCACCATTATTGGTCAAAAATCTGGTGAATGAACGTGCGCCAGAAAACCCCGACATGTTTCACCACTGCAATCATGCATATCAAACGACCTAAATATGGGTTCCTCATCGCGTCGCGCATCGAACTAGCAAACTTAAACAAAAGCCTACAAAACTTTGTTTGCAGGCAGCGAATTCGTGCGGAGGATGAGGGAGTTACCAGAATCGCGAGGTGCAGACCAGGACGGCCCAGTTGTTGTTGTGCATTGTGACCGCCGATAGCGCCCGAGAAGAAAACGACGGCGAAGACGACCAGATCAAGAAAACGATGATGAACATAAAGATCTTTCTTGGGCCCCGCCTCATCGCCGTGATCGCCACTCCGTCGGCGGCCATTGCCGTGGCTCCGGCGGTGAGATCTGCTCGTCGATAATGGAGGAGGAGACGCTTCTGATCGGCTTGTTTTTTGTGGGCTTTTCTTCAGGACGCACAATTAAAATTTTTTAGCGTATGATAGGCTTTGAAATCTAATTGGGCTTTAACTTCTGAGATGGGCGGAAACCCAGTTTCGCGGATTAATACAAACGACATTTTTTTTTCTATTATTTGGGATTTGTTTTTTAAGCCAGAATTTGTCATAAGAAAACATTAATCATGTATTTCTTTTGTTATAAATGATGTGTATTTTGGATGTAGGTAATCAGAATATGAACAAAAGAAAAGAGTAAATGATTATCTATCTTTAGTTGCAGAATTAAATATGTAGTGCTATTTTCGTGTTGATTATGCCTATATACATGCGCACGTTTATGAGCAAATTTAAACTAGATAAAATATAGGATATTCATTTAATGCAATATGCATGCAAATTTTCAGAATATATATACATATATATATTTGAAAGAATACTTTTCTCATTTTTTTTGGTTACTTGGTAAGAGCCTTTCGATCTTTTTGGCTTGGCTACCATCCCCTTCCAATAATCCTTCCCTTGGTTGCTATCTTTGGCACGATATATTTGAGAACGAATAGAATTTTGACTCGGTCAAAACTCTATTTTAAGTGCCAAGTAAATATTTTTAAATTAGCATTTAGAGGATGAAGTTTTATAGGTTACTCTCGTAAGATTATAAAGTATAAAATTTATTCTTAATATATCTTTTATTTTATTTAAAAAAATATTTTATTTTTTAATATCATATTACATATTTTATCTTTTTAAAATATTTCACACCTCTATTTTTCTCATCATCATAATCATTATTTTATATATCTTTAAATACATCAATATAATTAAAAATAATAAATAAATTATTTATTATGTATAACATGAAAAAATATCAATGTAAATTATGTTTATTTATGTCATTTTATAATTTTAATTAGTTCAACTGCTATATTTACTAAATATTTCTATTTTAATAATTAGAATTTGCTATTCACTAGTGTCTAACTGCTTCACTTAATATCTACTGCTATCTGTTATCCGCTTTAATATTGCCAAATGACGATCAAATGAATGATTTTCAAGAATAATGTTGCATTTATTAAAAAAATTAATGCTTATTTGTTTATCGAGTATAATATTGATCAACATAAAATAATTTACATTGACAAAAGTAGTTGTATACATAATTCTTTATTGAAAATATTTATCTTATATTGTCTCTATGTTATATATAACCAATTTATATTCGTAACTTAATTTCTTTTAGAATTTAGGCATATTTCTATTTCTATTAATCAATAATTTAGATGTTGAAGAACATTATTTTCTAATAAACTATAAATATTTAAATGTTTGATTAAATAAATAGTTTTATCAAAATTCATCTCACCCTATTAATAATATGGAAAGACATTTCCAGTTAGCGCTATCTTGATTACTACTGATGTAGTAATTTAAATTATTAAGAAAATAAAAAAATTCATTGATAATGTTACAACCAAACATAATAATATATGATAGATTTTAAAAATTTTAAATTAAATAATCGATAATCTATCTAAATTATCTCATATCAAAAGTTCCCTAAAAATCATACAAACATAAACAGATGAGGTGTAAGAGGCTACTTGTCAACCAAATTCTCAACTATCTTATCTGAAAAGTCTCTAACTAAGAAGGTAAGAATAAAAGAAAGATCTCATTATCCATAAATCATTTTAAAAACCACATTTATTTTAATTTAAATACAAATCCAATAGTATTAGTTTATAGTAAAAATGTTTAACCTTTCTATAAAACATTAGTAGCTCACACCATTTAAATTTGTAATAATATCATCTTAAAATAGGAGATCATAAATTAGAGCCTCCAAAGTTTCACCACATGGCTAGAGTAAAGGCTCTCAACTATGGAGAATAACTAAAATATAAATATCACTTTAAATTGAAGTAAATCAATAGAAATGAGCTTAATATTATGCTTTTACCTATGAGGTTATTAGACACGTGCATAATGGAAGATAGATGCATTGTGCATCGAGCAAGAAATAATTTATTAGAGTGAATTTGATTTTTTTAGTAATCCTTTTAGGATGTTGATTGTGTAAAAAACTAGTAATTTTACTAGTTTGAGATTGAGAAGGTAAATGGAACCATGTCTAATGTTTGAAGACAAATAATTTGGTTGATTTTGTTATATCCTAATGGAATAATGTGTAATGTATGCAAACAAATAATTTAATTGAACTATGGATGGTTACTGAACATGCCACACAAACATATATATATCATAGAGAGAGGAAATGTAATGTGTAGTGCATTTGTATGTTGATAAACAAGCAGTAATATGTTCCTACCATAATAAATCTTTCCAAGTGAAAAAATCAGCAGTTGGATTTGGAAATCATACTAATAACAGTTGAACAAGTTTCTATGTTACTGTAGACATTGACAGTGTAGACCGCATTGACAAAATGTTGACTCCTAAATTATAAAAAAAAATATTTTTTTAATCATCCCTAGAAGGTTGAAATGTCTTCCAATGGGACACAGCAAAGAGGATTTTATTCATTGTTGAAGATTTGGTTTGCTGAATCATTATTGAGGTAGGGCCTTCATAAATCGCAATTGTAGATGCCAAGATGATTGCAGAGGAGCTTGAAGCACACAACAATTGTGGTTCGTCTTCCTCCCACGAGTTAGATCACCATCCTCGTCATGTTGTCGAGGTAAGCAACCAATGCTATTTTTCAGTAGATCATCTATTTGTCTTCATCCTACTCATATCATCGTCCCTCGTTGAAAGAACTTGTATTCTCCCTTCTGTGAGCTATAATCATTTGATTTTGCAATATGAGGACCAAAAGTCTACACTTTTTTTTTTTATTTTGCTTCATGATAACAATGCATGTCTATTTTCGGTTCATGTTGATTCATTTGATTGTTTTGCTATTTTTTTCATTTTATAAATAACAGTTAAAGTCCAAGCTTCAATAGTATCCCTTAGATGGCATGGAGCAAAATGTGAACATAAGTTTTCTGTGGATCTTACTACTAGCATGTGGATTTCATAAATGACTGAACAAAATGTTAAGAGGAATGTAGCATGTCTTTAAAAATTTGAGCCATAAATACATATACATATATAAATATATTTTAATTGTGGATGTCTCAAGGACATGATTGTAATAGAAATCCAAGAATTAAATAAGAGCTAAGTTGGAGAGGATTCCAAAGTCTGAACTCCACTAGAAAATTCAGTTTTCTCAACCTAAATGAGCATCTTGTTACCTTGAATAATATGGACAATTTTTTTTCTTGATCCTTTAACATGTTCTAATTAGACAACAAGCTCACAAGGAAATAAATAAGTAGGAGTTCGATAAAGTTAAAGAGGCTATGGTGTTCTTTAATTAATTGGGTCTAATACTCATACAAAAGGATATGGTAGGAAACATTTTTTTATCCTTGGTTTCAAAAGATTGAACCAAATCAAAAATAAATCTTTGCCTATAAGATTCATTGGAGTACATTTGTCTGCTTAGAAAGACCACAAGATTGTTTAATGGACATGATGAGTTCTCTGATCATTGGTATAATGTATAAGTGGTGAGTGTGTTGGGAAACCAAGCTCTGATTATGGTCTTGGTTAAGTGTATAAAGTTCTTTATAGCTACTATTGTGTGTGACATGTGAACTTTAATCTGTCCATAAGACAAGTAACCATGGCAGCACCAGATTTTGAAGCTTGGCCAAAGGGTCAATGTTTTGTGATACGCGCTAATTATGCAGATAAAATTATTACCAAGTGCACTAGTTATATCAAGTAATAGTTCAATAGTGAATTGAGTATCGATCCCACGAGAACTAATATTAACTATATCTATCTAATTCCACCAATTAATAGGAGATGACATGGGTTTGAGAAAATAAATGATTTTTGAAAAGAAAAAGAAAAAAAAGAAAAAAAAAGAAAAGATTGATAAGAACAACCTATAGATCAGGTAAAATAAGATAAAGTCAAGAGAAACTGATTAATTAATTTTAATTCCAAATAAACTCCTAAGTTGATTAGGATCTATTCAAGATATGATTTTCTCTCCAGGATGAATCAACTATCTTAATTCTAAAAGTCAAAGACTATTTTTCTCCAGGATGCCAATCTTATCTAACATAAATTAAGATGCATTAATTTGTATCTCCTAAGTTGTGGATCGTTCCTCTGCAGGATGTCAATCTCACATACCACATATCTAAATATTCCTCTCCAAGATGTTTATTCAGATGTGACATGCAATGCTTCGACTTAAAATTCAAAAATCAATTTTAGAGTTTCAAGAGAATTAAGATCTCGCTATTCTTTTTCAATATGCTAGCAATGATTCAAAATCTCGGAGAAAACATAAAAAGGCATTAAACCCATTATTCATGTGCATAGAATATTTGAAGAACTAAAATCAATAAAATCAAGAGTTAAATGCATTTTTCTTACAATTCTACTCCACCAAAAATAAAGAGAAAGACATTACAGGGAGTTTATCCTCAGAATAAAGAGAAAGAAGAATAATTAATTAATGATTAGAAACATCTAGATGATTTTTTCCTTTGAAATCTTTTGTAGCAAATTCTTCTTCTCCAAAATCAGGTTTTTCCAAGTTTGAAGCATCCCTTCAAATGAAGGTTTTGAGAGGTTTTATAGGTTAGAAGAGTCCTTGATTTGATAAACTTTGTTTTGGAGAAGATTAGGTTGAAGTTGGGATCATAACCGTCGAAAAATCACTTAAGATGGAATTAAAATCACAAATATAAATTTTCTCGCAAATTGTCATGGCCCCGAAGGAAAGTGGTGAAAAATGCATCCGGAAGTTGTCACGGGTCATGACAAAATTGTCATAACCGTGACCGAGGCTAAAACTCACTTTTGAGGGTGTCACGGGCTAGCTCCCCAAGCCATGAGAAACAACTTCGGGGCGTGAACATGAGTTGTGGGCCGTTTTTGGTTTGTCACGGGCCGTGACTCTTCTGTCACAACCGTGACTGACAACCTTAAATAAATGTCAATCAATATTTCGGGGTAATTTTAACTCCAATTTGAGTGTCATTTTTTTCAGTGTCCTCATCTCTTCATCCTCTTGCCTCCTAGATAACAAAATCCACAAATTGTCAAAGAAGTACATAAAATGATGCATGCAATATAGAAATAAATGAAATTTGGATCAATATGCTATGAAAAACATGACTAATTTAGCACATTCAAATTCTCCCAAGCTTAAAGTCTTGCTTATCCTCAAGCAAAATTCAAAGTAATGTTCAAGACTCTTCCATCATAACATATTTCTAAAAGACAAATACTCTCCTTGCATCACCTCTCTCCTGCTTCTCACTAGCAATGCACATTCATCCATCTTCCCACTTCATAAAGTTTTTGACCCATAAACAATTTAAACAATTATATCACAGCTAACAGATAGAGTCTATAAAAATGCAACATTAATGTTGAAGACAAAAGTATCAAATGAGCTTATAACTTTAAACAATAAGAATGAATATAATTTTCATTTTTATGAGTTCTAACTTCCAATCAGAATTGCACAAGGAAGTCCATGTAGCAGGCTTTCAACCGATGGATCCCAGACTAGATGGCCTTAGGTCAACAAGATTTAAGAGTCCCCTACGGGTGTACTTGACCAAACATTCCCATGTTCTGAATGAAAGGTCGAACTAGATAGTTGAACTAGCACATAGGCGCTTCTCCAATTTGCAGAAGGTGGTCCATGTAGCGGGCTTTCCGCTTATGGCTCCCAGACTAAACGACCTTAGAGCAACAGGTGTTAAGGGACCCCTCGAGTTTATTTGTCCGAACTCACTCAGATTCTAGATAACACTTGAGCACTACTTCAACCCCTTTTAATGCACTTATTTATTTTTCAATATCAAAATTTTCACACAATAAATAATTTTTTCAAAAGTTTTTTAGTTTTTTTTCATTTTTTGCATTTTCATAATATTTTATGATAAATTCAAAAGATACTTAAACATTCAATAAAAAGGTTAATAATCTAGGCTCAAGTACAATAAAGCTGAAAAATAATTATAGTCTAAGAAATCATAACCCTTATCAGCAAAATTCAAGAATTCAATGCATACTTGTGATTTGCATTTGAAACACTGACACATGAATTTCATAAATCATACTAGATAGCTCTAGAATATACTTAAATAAAGTAAAAAGTTAAGCAAGTGTTAGCAAGATGAAAATGATATTTTTTGGGTTTTTTTTTCTCAAAGCTCTTTTTGACTAAACACTAAATAAAATGCATATGATGCATGCATTTTATGTCATGCGTTAAGACTTGCATTAGGCATGATTTTGAGTCATTTTGGCATTGCATGCATCCATTTTAGTCTTTAATTATTCATTATTATTTCAAGTCTGGAATCTACTCTTGTTTATTTATTTATTGTGGGAAATCGGGTGGAGAGGCTCAGGAAAGACTTAGATGGAACTAACTCGGCAAAAGCAGTTAGGGAATGATTACAAGACTCGTCATGGGCCGTGATGAAGCGATAAAAGGAGCAATCGAGCCGTCATGACTCGTTGCACGAAATCACGACCTTCACCATGAGCAATGCAACTTCAGCTTAACCAGTTACGGGCCGTGATGCAGTGTTACAGGGCATAAGGATGGAGGTCACGATCACAACATCAATATTACGACCCTCACCAAGGCTCTAATTCAGAACACCCAGATAGTCAAGGGCCTGTGATAGCCCTAATTTAATTTCATAATAATAATTATTTTTAGTGCCATTATTATACTAGCAAATTTGTTAGTATTTAGTATCCTTACAACCAATCATATTTTTCCATGTGGCACCTCCAGAAATGATAATACATAATTGCAAATAAATTCTATAAATTATAATTATAATAATATATATCTAATTAGGAATAAGTAATATTTATTGAGAATAAATTTATTATATTATATGTAAATTTTGATTGGACCACCACTTTAACCAATCATCAAACAAGCTGTCATAAGCAAGCAGCTTGCCACCTCCTGCTTAGCCTATTTTTTTTCAACCGACTTCACTTGCCATAAATCCTGTAAAAAATCATGGAGCTACCTTATCCTCTTATCTAAAGTCACCAAAAATTTCAGAAGCTAATACCATCCGTGGAGGAAAGGAAAAATCCTCAAGTGACCATCACTTAAGGTAAAATATTTTACCCGAGGTCCTGATTTATGATATGATTTGCAAAATCATTTGGCCATCAAAAATTACGAAATTTTACATGTGAATTCCCCTTTAAGTCATATTTCTATAGACTCTACACTAAAAACTAAGTTTTATATAAGGAGTTATGTTCCTATCTTTACATGCCACTCATGCTGTTCTGAGACAGCTACAAGATCAGATGTTAAATTATGAAATAAATGGTATAAGAGTAACCAGATTTTGATACTTATCGTTATGATACAATACTTTACATAGGATCAGATGCAAGTGGAATCAACTCAAAAGAACATGTATAAATGAAGTTATGAATTTTCTACCATGCATGACTTGATCTGTTAGGTTGTAGATTAGGGACAAAAAATAGTTTGATTCCAAGATTTTTAGAAAAATGATATGTGAAGATTAGAAATTTGAGATTTTTACACGTGAAAGTTTAGGAAGTCTAATTTATAAAAAAATTAGAAATCATGATTTGATGCTATGTACAGTGAGTTAAAAAATTTTAGTGACATATTACTCAGTCTGTCAGGACCTAAAACTAACATAGAACATAAGTTAAAATATTAATTTTTCTGCAATAAAACCAGATGGAGATAAATTCTAAATTTATATATGTTACTTATAAGTGAGTCTAGATTGAGTTAAAATTAGTTTTAAATATTATTTGGGTATATATAATAAAAGTTATGAATTTATCTTTTACTAGTATGTCATTTATCAAGGTGCAG
>LTAE01008306.1:0-17993 GCA_001647135.1 Pontederia paniculata | reverse complement strand
GTCAGGCACAATTGGATCGCGGACATGGCTTTCTCATCAAGTTCCTCCCAGGCGGACGTCTCCATAGTATCGGGTTTCTTTCTCGATAACGTCTTCTTCAATCCGTTCTGAACCAAGATAGCAAGCATCCGAACTTGCCACAGACTGAAATTTGTATTGCTGTCAAACTTCTCGATGTCAAATTTCGTTGTAGTCATTGTCGAAAAATTGATTGCGAAAAATCTCGTGCTCTGATACCAATTTGTTGGGAATATATAGGGCGAGGGATCGACCAAGAATAAAAAACAACGAATAAAACGAGAAAGAAAGATTGACACACAGATTTTTAACGTGGTAAAACCCTCTTGATCAATGTGAACAAGAAGGAAACATCCATGGGCAAAAGAGGCCGCCACCAAAGAGTTTTACTATATTAGAAGAAGAGAGTACATCATAAAACTCTAACCCATATTTATAAGGGTCCATACCGCGGGGAGCGAAGCCCCCTGCACCCCCATGGGAATCAATGTTGGGCTACGGGCTTGGGCATAACGGCCCAAGCCCTCCGCTACCGCCACAGATTCCCTTTTTTTTTCTCTCAATTTTTTTTCTCAATTTTGAGTACAGGGTATAATAATTCAAGGCACAACAATAGGATTTTTTTTTCTATGGAGTTGTTGGCACATTTCTGAGCACCAGAGTTCGAAAATATGCATGGAGAACTAGCCAAGATACGATAATCAACTACAACATTAGAATATCAGATTGATTTTGAACGACTTTCGAATCACGCAGAAGATTGGAGTGCGTGTCAATTGGTTGGAACTTTTGTTGAAAGTTTCCTCCTTGACATTCAACGTAAAGTGAAAATTTGACGACTTACTACCCTGGTTGCTGCTATTTCTTTCTCTCAGGTGGAAGAAGAACATTTTAATGCCAAGAAGGGTCAATCAAACCGAAACTCAAGCAAAACATTAGGAGACATAGCCCAATATCATTTCCAATCAAAAGATGAGGGTCTAGTTATTTAACCTCTACTAAAAGATTATCTCAGCAAGACATGAAAGAGCGTACAACTAAAGGTCCATGCTTCCATTGTGATGAAAAGTGTCAAAGAGAACACCTTTGTAAGAAGGGACAATTGTTAGCCATCCAATCTATTATTCAGCCAAAAGGTTGTGAGGATTTTTCTAATGCCGCTTCAGAAGAGGAAGAGTCTAGCGACAATAATATAGTCGTGGAATCATCAATACATGCCGTGGTAGGATATGTTAATCCTCAAACTATGAAAATTGATGGGCTTCTCAAAAGTCGATCCATTCCTGTTTTTATTGACACTGACAACATAATAATTTTCTCGAGGCTAAGTCGATAGAGAGACTAGGCTACCTATACATCCTTGTACAAGATTTGATATGAAGCTTGTTGATGGACGAATGTTATCATGCGACAACAAGTACCTTTGTGTCAAGCTCATCTTACAAGGTCAAGTAATATTTGTAGATTTGTATCTTTTAACTATTGATGATTATGAGATTGTGCTAGGTATCAAGTGGTTGCATACCTTGGGAGAAATCACTTGGGACTTTGCAAGATTACTAATGAAGTTTGAGTTGGAGGGATGAAAGGTGATTATGAAAGGAAAACGTTGCAAGGCCAATTCATTATCAAGTCGTCGCATGGAAAATATTTTTCGAAAGAAGAAAAGAGATCTATTTTTAGAATCGAAATAATTGCCACCTCAATGGTCAAGTGATCATCGGAACTATTTTCGAGCATTTCTCTAACTGATGTTCGACTTTACCGCTATCCTCAGTTTCAAAAAACTGATAAAAGACGAATTAAGCGAGAATTTCAAATCAGAGATTTTGTTTACTTGCATTTACAACCGTATAAAACCACTTTCAGTTTGAGCATCGATGAAACTATTGCCTCAATTTTATGGTCCTTACAACGTTATGGAGCAAATTGATCCGCTAGCTTATCCCTTGAATTGGCTCCAGGATCTCGTGTTCATCCAATGTTTATTGTTTCTTATCTTAAGAAGAAGCTTGGTAACAATGTTCCAGTGCAACACCGTCTTCCATATTCAGATTTAGATGGCAATGTTCATGCAACATCTGAAATTGTTTTGAGACATTTCAACCAAAGATGCTACTTGGGAGCGCACTATCAATCTCTACAACAAAGCTTTCTCGAGTTTGTTGCTGCTCAGCCTTAAGGACAAGGCTTATTTCAAGGAGTTGGGAACGATAGGATCCCTATTTTAATTAGGAGTCTATTTTTAATTATAGATAGGATTCTTCTTTAGATTATGATTAGTTTATCTATTCCTATTTTTATTTGGTGCTACTTAGATTAAGACTTGTATTGGGTTACCCTATAAATAGGGATCTTCGTTATCATGCTATGAGAATTATTATTTTTTGATAACTTGCTTCAAGCAATTATCTTGGAGGCTTGACCCCCTCGAAGTGGTTTATTGGAGGTTTGACCCCTCAAAGTGGTCTATTGGGGGTTCGATCCTCTCGAAGTGATCAAGTTTGGGTTCTACTTGGACTAGCATCCTAACATTATCTTGATATTTCTTTTTCATTTCTGTCAATGTAATCTAAATCTTTTAAGCTCTTATGAAGCATGTAACTTGCATGATTCCCATGATTATAAATGAGCAATTCAACCTTTTTATTCCTTTTTGACCCTTTATCTGCTTTTGCTGTCATTAAATCAGGCCACTGCAGAAGAAGAACCTGGGATCTGCATATGGGATCTGAGAATGCCTAAGATTTCTGTCAAAAAACTCCCTGGGCATTCACATTGGTATATTTCCTGCCATCATCAGAATGCTATATTATGGATGTATGCCTACAATTTTCTGCACTCCTATTTTATGTGCAACTTTAATTTTCCAGCATAATATTTTCTTCTAGTATTCAGGAAAAAAGATCTTGATTTATTCTTTCATATTTTCTTTGTGGTATATGAATGACAATACATTCTAATTGCTGTTGACATTTTTTTCCAAGTTTGTTGTGTCTTCTTTTTTATTTGTTCATGTTGCAGGACATGGGCGGTTCGCCACAACCCAGTATGTGAGGATTTAATTTTGGTCTCTATTTCTGTTTTTGTTACATATATGCATATGATTTTCCTATTTTCGTGTATCGTTTTGTTTTACTAATAGGACTGAATTTTTGCAGAGTGCTGGAACAGATTCATCTGCCAATTTGTGGTTGACTTCCATTTCTGGGGCTGACAATATTACAAGAGAAAGGTTTTAAGCTTTTTAACACCTCAGAAACCCAATAAACATTTCACATTTTCTTTTATTTTGCTTTTGTTTGTTTCTTCTCACGCATCTTATCTTTCTTTCAGTCTGGTTGGCTCACCTACAGAGTTGAAAGATCCATTAATTAACTCCTAGAGTGATTATGAAGATAGTGTTTATGGTGATTTAAGACTTTACTTTCTTGTGCTTAGTTTTGGATACAAGCTAGGTCTCCCATGGAGCTCCTCAGACCCTATGATATTTGCATCCTTATCTTATGATGGGGAGGGTAAGAACTCTATCAGATGGTTTTTGAATGAGGATTTTCCTAGCATATAATAATGCTAATATATTGTAATATTATCCTGATACTGATTTTACATTTAATTCCATGTACTCCTACCAACATGAACATAGATGAATCATTTCACAACCATCTTTTTTGCAATATAACTGTTCAGTTTTTCTTTTCCACGGCCTCCATTGGCTTCCCTCTTACCCTCTTGTATTATTTGTGCTCCATTCCAAAAAGTTCAGGTTTGTGCAGGCCAAGTAAAGAAGAGGAATGTGGATATGTCGCAGGGTTTGACTATGCTGCATGCAGCATTACCTTGATAAGGGATGTAGATTTGTGCAAGAAGCTCATGAGCTATTTTTCTTAAAACTGGATGTTGTTTAGCCGTGAAGGAAATATCATTTTTTCTTTTCCCTTTTCTTTTGAAAGTAATTTTCTTAGACTTGTCTGATCTGTAAGTTCCTGAAATATTGGTTGAGTTGCCTCTCTGTTTCTTTGCTTTAGCGATCATTTTGCTATTTACAGTTATATTCGAATGTTTCAAAGGTTTTAGTTTCATAATTTTATATATTATGGGAAATGCTAGTTAGTAATCACAACCGTAATGTCACGGACAATGTTATTTGAAACGACACACTAAACCGCAATCCAACATCATATAACTTAAGTGAATATGATTGATCATTAACTTGTTGAATTATTTAGTGTTATCATATTAGTATAATATTGGTCCATTGTGCTAAATCGACTAATTATTATTGAAAAAAATAAACTCTAAAGTTGTTTGCCTGCCAAAGGCTTCCATTGCTCTTAGATAAACAAGAAATGCTGATAGTTCTTTTTCTCCAAAGTAAAAAACAAAAAAAACAAAAACAAAAACAAAATTGATGATATATCGACTAATATGTTAGTTTCATGGATGATAATTCACCTTCGCAAACCGTCAGGGTATCGTACTCGATTAATTTTGATCCATTTGACATGCAATACAATGGGTTGTCAGCCTTTTTTCCCTCTTTTTAAAGGCAAAGTTGATTAAGATTGAGCAGTTTAATGTGAACAAAATTTCCGGTTACCTGCTTATTGTACAGTCGTTGCTGTTTTTTAGAAAATTTCGGCAACATATACTTGATTGTGTATAATAATTTCGACTATAAATGAATGATGAGATAATGATTTCACTAGCATTCTCACGTCCACCGTGCAGAATCCAAAACTGAAGGAAAAATGATTCTGATATTCGTGCAAACGGTGGACACAATTTAGTTTTTAACAATTTTTATCTGAAATTTTGTCGAACATAAGTTACAAAAAAAGAATCTGGCAAGTTCTGAGCTGAGAACTTTCTTACATTGTTTGCGCACTTCTGAATCTAATTAGTCTAGAAATAAAAAGAAGGTTTTCAGTAGACATTTAACCAGCTCACGTATATGAAGTATTCAAATGTAAAGCTAATGGTTATCCGAAACCTTCAAATTCTCTTAGCATCTGAAACTTATTCTTCTCCCTTCTGACGGACTCACTGAATGATAAAAGACTTCAGAATCATAAGGTCGACGATACATGAACTTTTCGCTTCAGAATCTGACTTCGGGCATTATAATAACTGACTATTTCAAGTAGCACACAGCCACACAGATTGCATGATCAGCGGCAAATTAAGAAATGGCGGTCTTTGTTCATATTCTACTTGTAGTACTGCCGATGATATCTATCATCATCTTCCACTCCAGAAGCTTGATTCAGCAGCTTATGGTAATCATTTTCAGACAGCCAACTTCTCTTCATCTAATCCAGGCACTGCAACATCACCTTTCATCAGCCCAGCATAGCGCTCTGCAACACTAGCGCCTGCCTGGGTGAAGAGCTCCACCGCTGCTGGAAGTTTCCCGTAATACCTGCTCAGCTCGTTTACAAGTGGGTTATCACTTTGCGGATCAGGTACATGCCATACGTACACCGGAGGCACAAGATTGTCAACGGTAGCCTCCTGCCATGCATGCTGCCCATTCCTCATCTGGTGCTTGTAAGCGTGGCAGATCCTTGCCCGATGACCCTTTGGCCCGACTTGCACTTCAGGGCAAAATCCACATGTTTGAACAGGGTATTTTTTCATGAGCTTTGAGACACCAGACTGAACCTTTTCCCAGGCGTCCATGCCTTGTATAGCTATATCTGTAGCGAGAGGCATCCATAATAAGATAAATTAAAGAAATCAATATTAAAATAGACAAAGGATTATAGAAAGGTAGTATAATATATACAAATGGATGGAAAATCTTCAACCACATACTTTTACGTCCGCAATCCAACATTTTTGAAAATCTAAAATGTCATCACAAAGCTGTAGTGAGGACTAAGGTGGACTGTTAGTTGAATTGCAATAACCTGGTTAAAGGTAGAACACAGTACAATAAGAATGGAAGAATTTTCTGATTTGATGCAGCCTCTTTTATCTAGTATGGACTCCGACATTTGCAACAATTTATTCCAGTAGCTATACAAGGTTACAGGAAAATATTCAGTGAAACATGCCGGTGTCTTTGATGGGTACATAGACCAACCAAAGTGACAACTTTGGGGCAGATAGTTTGTAATCTCTAGAAGATACTTTCTCAAAGAAATCTTGCTTGAGTAATCACTGTCATTTCATCTAATTTGCAGTTTTTTTTTAAGAAAGAGAAGGATGGCTACCTTTTTGTAGTCATCCACATATATATTAAAGTTGAAAGCTATAGGATTTACAGGTGGTTAAAAACGACAAAAAATGGAGTCGGGGGTGCAACCATCCATACAAAAAACCTATCTGAAGCCCCACTCACTACTAAAAAAAACACATGGTGTACAATATTCTCGATGTAACACCTCTCCCCCTTGAAAATGGTGCAGTTTCGCTGTAGCCATACAGCCCCTTGCAGTTGATCAGCATAATTTTTAGAACATAACATTCACTGGTCTTGCCGTCTTTGATCTCTTAGATTTTATTGCTGAACCTGAAACCAATCCATAAATCAAATTTCCGATTTTGGATCTCTTTAACATCCATATGGTAGGGTATGCTAAGAAGTAAGCAAAGTTTCTAGAGAATATCCTTCAATCAAGCAGAGTGCGTCACTCTCAAGTCAAACTGCAGCGTATGTCATTAATGTCTGTTCAAGAAAGTTTAAAATGTGCTTTTTATGTATGTATCTCATTTTTCTTCAGTTATTTTTTACACTTTTTTTTAAGCATTTCATCCTTGTCACTCGCTATAATATATTTGAATTACATAGGATCGCTGTAATTCAACACAGAACTGTCTTGCAAAATAGTTATACATAGGCATTTATACTGATCATTTTTTACTAAATAAAAAAGAAGGAAATTCTGGAGACATGTTCATGGTACTTTTAACTATCATATGCATTTTCACATAACCCTCATGAAAATGAAAACTGTCATATGCGGCAATAAGCACCAAAGAAGCTTCTAATTCTGATAAATGATAAACTTAACTCGAGTTGTCATAAAAAAACTAAAAGCTGCTGCTATA
Source organism: Pontederia paniculata (assembly GCA_001647135.1). NCBI lineage: Eukaryota > Viridiplantae > Streptophyta > Magnoliopsida > Commelinales > Pontederiaceae > Pontederia > Pontederia paniculata. The sequence continues at coordinate 10,919 of LTAE01008306.1, read as the reverse complement.
ATATAGTTTGTATGAATTCGTATAAATAAAATTTTTACAATAGATGTTATTTGTACGCAAGAATCTCTTTTAATCCTATTAGGCACAACGTAGGGCTTGCTCAAGGTATCTTCAATTAAAATAAAATATGCTTACAACACTTTTCAGGAGCACTTATTTCTCATGTTTTTTTCTTAAAAATATATCCAAGATGAACCCCATGTGAAATAATCTTATACCTTCACACAGAAACTCCAAATATCAGTGAATCATGTGTATTGAATCTCAAAAATTCATAATTAGCAAGCTTCAATCAGTTCCAATGCACAGAAGTTAATATTTTTCCGCAATGTGCCATCGGAATGACAAAGATAAACAATGGTAAGCAGTCATCTGTCACAAGTAACACATCCATGTTATTCCAACCTAAGAGCCGAGAGGAAAAGAGGGAGTGAGGTAGGCACACCTTGGATGCTATCGAGAGGCGAAAATTGTTGATTATCACTATCATTTTGGCCCCCCTTCTTCTTTTTCTCCCAAAATCCATATGGCATGATATCTTTCCCGATAGAATAATCTCTTGGGAACTTCCTCTCAAAATCAACCATCTTTCCGGCAATGTTATACACTGGAAACACCCTTCTCTTCGTCGGATACTCCAATATGTCAACTCCTGCTTGCACGCAGAGCTCCACGACTGCCGGAATCCTATCCACCACCATCTGTTCCTCATGCGAAACCGCTCTACCCACCCTGTCATACAGATGAAACGACTCAACCAGAGGGAGAACCTGCTCAGTTCCACCTCCAACCCACCTGTGCAATTTCGTGGATAGGCTACCCGCAACATCGCAAGTGCGTATCTGATGAGGGATTCTTCCGACATGAACTTCCCCACACACACTGCAATGTCGAACAATCACATAAGTCATAGAAGAGAGCCCCACAGTGATCTAAATGTATCAAAATTCTATCTTTACATCATAGAGCTATGAACTATAACAATCTCAACGTTACGCTACCCAAATAGAACGAAAGGTGTGACATCGCCTACCTGCAGACATGAACAGGGACGACCTCGATGACCCGGGAGACGCAGCTGAACAGCCTGTTCCGGGCGCTGTAGACCTCGTGGGCGACGGGAACAAGGTTCTTGACAAGGAGGCCGTTCTCGGGAGAGCGCAGCGAGATCTCGCGCACCTCCTGCCGCGACTTCCTGTCGACCCTCGCCTGCCGCTTGAGCTCGGTGATGGCCGTCACGAGCGGCTTCCTCGGGGAGCCTCTTCGCCTGGAACGGCGGTCGGTTTGCTCGAGAGAAGCGGCGGCGCATGAGAATGAGGGAAGGGTTGCCGGAGCACGTCGGGGAATGACGCCGTGGAGCTTCGTAAGGCCGTGGAACCGCCCGGACAGCATCAAGAGAGGAGGAGGAGGAAGGAGGAGGGGCACGGGAAACAGGACAAGGCGGACCGGAGGAAAGGGGTTGGAATTCGGAAGGTATTTTTTATTTTTTTTGGTCTAAGGTAGAACCCACCGGTTTTTAGGGCTAGTAGCACCTGACTAATTCAGTGTTCGGACGGGTGCGATGAAGGTAAATCCTGGCCAAAGTGGTCTCTCTGGGAATCGAACCCGGGGATACTAGCACCCGTCCTCCCAGGGCACAGTCCCGCTAACCAACCAACTGTGCCAACCACTCTTGGTTCGGAAGGTATTTTTTTATGAACCGGAGGAAATGAGTTTAAACTTTAATTTTATTTTATTAAATATGGATACCACAATAAGATTTTTCTCAAAATATAAATTCCAAGGTGAAATGAAAAAAAAACATGTCGAATACCTACGATATGTTATAAGAATAGATTATTTTTTATTATTAGTATTAATGTTATTTTGTTAAAAAATATTTTTTTCAAAGATAGATGAGTTCGGAGCTAATTAGTTAATTTGTTTATACAAAATAATATATTAATAAAGTCCAATATTTTTTAGAGTATTTTAGTAATTTTATGTTGTACAATTTAAATTATAATTTATATTATTGATAGTTTTCAAACACTATAATATGATGTTATCAATAATATATAAAGTGATAATATATTTTAGTAGTGATGTAAATTATCAGTTAATAAAAGTGGAAATTCATCAAACGGCCTATAAGAGTTTGTTTCGTTCTTTAATCCTTCTTAAATAGAAAACATTATCTTAATAAATAGAAAATGTTTTAAATAAGAATTATAGAAAATAATATATCATTAATTCATACCTCATTGGAAACGTTAATGACACATAATGCCATTCAATATATAAGTTAAATAAAGAGAGATTAAACTATTATAATAGAATATACAACATTAAAGTAAATAAGATGTGATATTTGTGGTTGAATAAATACGATAAAAATGGTTTATGTATATATTTATAAACTTATATAATTATGCATTGTTTACTTCAGAATTCATAGATGCAATATATTGGAACTCCTTAATAACAAATTAATGAATGATTAAAAGAAAAAAAGTTAAATAGAAGAAAAAATAAATGTTTACATCAATATAATTCTTTTTCAGGTGTTTCCTTCATCAAAAGGGAAAGAAAAAACTATTTTCTCACGTCCATCTAAACTTCTCAAAATTTTCATGAGACGAATCGAGAACTTCGACAGATGAAGAGTTATCTTCATCTATAGCACCATCACGTCTCTTGCATTGTGACCATGTATTGCACCATCACCTTTTATTGCAAATCCACCATCATCATATATTGCAAATACTAAAACACAAATTCTAAAATCGGCACAAGATGTTCATACATCATATGTGCCAAATAAAATATATTTGAAACCACACATGATTGTGTCTACTATGTTATCATATAAGATTTTATCATGATTGTAATATTACGTTTTATGTTCAATGACTACTAGTTCCAAAGTCGGACACGTCATTAAATTAAAATATTTTTCATTTACCTTCTTGTAAGTGAAATATTTTTCATGTTATCTATTTTTAAACTTCAAAATTTATCATTTGTCTTTTAAATGAAAATATTATTTATTTTCTTAAGAGCCTCCATATATTAGGAATTTGTTCTCCAGTTATGAATATCAATCACCTCAGACTTTAGTTGAAATTATTGATGCAAAGTTATTTTCGAATCCAGTTCAGTTTATTTTCAGTCTACATGTTTATTTTAATGCTTCTTTTACGTACATTTTTTTTATAAAACTAATATGATTTCTTTACGTTATTTTGCTTATAAACTAATATGATTTTTTTTCATATGTTTCCTTCATCAAAAGGAAAGGATAAAACTACTTCCTCATGTTCATCTAAGCTCCTCAAAATTTTCATGAGACGATCGAGGACTTCGACAGATGAAGAGTCGTCTCCATCTATAGCATCATCAGCGTCTCTTGCACTATCACCATGTATTGCACCATCACCTTTTATTGTGAATCCACCATCCTCATTTATTGCAGATGTTGAAACACAAATTCCAGAGTCGGCACAATATGTTCATACATAATACGTGCCAAATAAAACATATTTGGAATCAGATGGACATAAGGGGTAAGCATCCGATCTCTTTTTGAATTTAGACATCATATCTATATTTATCATGATTAACTCTTCAATTTGTAGGTTTGTGTCATCTAAACTAGCAGTCGCTACTTTCATTCAAGTTATCCGACACATATATGATCATAGTTGGTTAACTTGGAAAGAAGTTTGTAGAAGCAATGAAACAAATGATGTTTCGAGAGTTTCATATCTGCATTAGTTTTTTGCCATAATGTGATTATGAAAAAAATATTTATTTAATTTTAATATATTTTCATATGATTTCAGGAGTACGTTTGGTGGGACTCTGAGTGTAATAACGTGATGTATAAAGCTTTCAACACACGTTGTTCTAAGAGATTTCAACACTCTCAGTCGTGGCCCGAAAAGATGAAGAAAAATCTACTTGGATCGGTGACCAAGTGTGTACCGAATTGTGTGCCAAATGGTCTATGGAAAGCTATCAGATGAAATGTGAAACAATAAAAAGAAATCGAGAATCTAATCAAGGCTCTTATTTGCACTATGGTGGTTGTATATCTAGAACCACTACTGCAAAAAAAAGATGGTAATATAAATTTTAATTTTCAAAATTGATATGCTTTTGAATTTGTTATAGCATTTAACTTTTATTAATATTTTTTCAAGAGAAGAAAATGGGTAGACAACCTACTGAGGATGAGATATTTTGATGAACATATGAAGAAGGACAACACATGGAGTTCTGAATTTGCCAAAAAAATATATGTTAGAATTTTTTTAAAAATATCTTGCCTTTTATATAAAGTTGTTTTAAAAGCTTTCTCTAATTAGTTCTTTATTACAGGAGGAGTTAAAAGCTAAAAAAGTGAAATATTTGACTTAGTATAATAAAAAATGGAGATATTTCGAAGAGTAATAAAGATATCTGGGTTGAGCATGTTGGCATCAACAAAGAGTGTACTTATGATTGTGGATCTTCTATTGATTATGTTGGTTACCGATCCTCCCATGGAATTAATCAGGACCGTCACCTTCAACAGAAGATAGAATCTCTTCAACATCAACTACAAGTGAATCAACAACAATTGCAAGAGAATAAATAATAATTGTGAGAAAATCAGCATCAATAGTGATAAAAGGAGGAATATGAAAAACAAATGCAGTTGAGAATGGAAAAACAGAGAAGTCTGTATAATCAAAAGAAGCAATTCAAGTTAATGATGATGAGGTTTGTGAGTAATCAAAACCGTCAACAAGCTAACGAGTTCCAGGAGGAGGAGGAGGAGGAGATACTTTGATAAGAATGTTCAATTGTCATTTACTTTAATGGTTGCATAATTTAGTCTTGTTAATATTTCTTGCAGTGAGGGGGAGGAGGAGGTGGAGGAAGAGGAGGAGAACAACGACGAGGATTACAAGTGATTTGTATAACTTGCAAGTTATATCAATTGATATTTCTTTTCTTGAGAACTTGTGCAAATATGCTTTTAATGATGGTTTTTATTGCAGTGGACAAACGACAAGGAGAAGGAGGAGGACGATGATGACGACGATGAAGAGGTGGAGGAGAACGACGAGGAGGATGATGACGAGAAGGGGGAGGACAAACTAACAAAACAATTGTATAACCATTATGATGTGAATTATTTGTGATTCCTATATTATGTGTGTGATTCTTATTTTGTACACTTGTATTATGTGTATTTTTGGGATTTTGAATTTATAAATATTTTTTTAAAATTTGAGGCGGTCTGATAGACCCCCTTAAATGAGGCGGTCCAAGACCACCTCACATGAGGCGGTCTTGGGAAAGACCACCCTAGATGGTCTTTGCAATCACCTCGTCAACGACTGCCCATTTTTTTGCCACTTGACCGTCTCAAATGTCGAATTTGAGGCGGTGTAACCATATTTGAGAGGGTCTTGGTCGCCTCAAATATCATTGTTTTTCTTGGAGTGTTTGAATTGAACTTAGAAGTCTACACATGCTACTAAATAATTGCATGCGACTAACAAAAACATTACTCTGGTCCTAACTTGCATCACTGCATATAACATGTAACAAATTGTAATAAGGTATCTTGGACTTTCTTTGGCCCCCTTGTATTTTTCATTACAATTTACAATGCGAGTCAATCAATTCCGCAAGAACATTCATTTTGCATCACTTATATTTAAACAATCCTATCGATTAAGGACAAAATTCCCTTAGCAATAGACAATCACCAGAGCATGAAATGAAGGGGAGCAATGCTTGTAGCAAAGTTCAATGAGATGCCTTCAGGCACCAGGAGCATTCATATGGACAATAACATGCATAAGGAACATCTCTCAACATAAGAAAGGCAACTAGATGAAAGTACCTCCTCACTGGAGGCATGCAACCCCTACCAGCGGGAGCACCAGCTCAACCAGTTGCACGAGCCTATAACAACATAGAGCGAAAGTTATGACTCGACAATGATTTTCGAAACATCCATCGAAAAAAAAGAAATAATGATCATTAGAACTATCATTTACACCAGAATCACTTAGGAGTCCAATCACTTGAATTCAATCAATAGGTATAAATAAACATGACTTTCACGACCACTCATATGAGGATGCAATTCGCTTGTTCTCTTTGCCCACCAATTCAGATGGATGAGGTTCTGCAAGTTCAAATGGACGCAACCCGCTTGGCCCGTCCAAAAATTCACCCTTCTTGGTGTTTCCAAATGCAACTGCATGCATGTCGTGATTGCCTAACTTAGCATCACTAGACCGCACAATATCCCGTGTGACAAGACACCGAACCTATGCGACGTGCAACCTATGCGACAGTTTGCCTACATGGCACTTAACCTTGCGGCATGGCGCGATGCCCTGCTCACATGTCACGACTCTCAGCCCGCGCCGCACAGCTGGCACGCTTGTATGGCAGCACCTTGTTGTGTGGCAATGCATGACTGTGCGTGTCATGAGAATGTAGGACACGACCATCTGCGACGTCTAGGTCAACGGAGCACCTAGACAAGCCTTGAGAGTGGATTTGAGTATGTGGGCAGCGAAAGTCTTGGGGCACCAATAGGCTGCAGAATAGAGTCATGCGGAGGGTCTTACGCAAGTGTCAAGACTGGCGTTGAAGCGACAGTGATCCGATGGGACACAGGGCACCTAAAGGGCGGTGTCATGTGGGACGTCTTGTACATGGCATCCAAACGGAAACTTGAGTGGCAATGTTCTGATGGGACACAAGACACCGACGGGGCTATGTCGTGCGGGACGTCTTGCACGGGGCATCAAAACAGACACTTGAGCGGTAACATTTTGATGGGACATGAGGCACCAAAGGGGCAAGCGAGTGACTTGACTACAAGACAGAGGCCTCACCTACACAGAGGATGTTTTGGAGTGTTTGGTCACAATGCAGGGCACCTGTCCCGCTATTGATGCATACATATAAGAAACGTGAACGATTCCTTGGGAAATGACTGATTTTCATTAAACAAGGAAAAATCTACAATGAGGTGTGGGGGTAGCATGTTTTCCTATAATATATCACAGCCCTAGGGGTTAAGATGTCAAAAAGTAGCATGGAGGACCATCTCGGGGGATGTAGTTTACATATGCATGCTTATTCCTAGAACACTAGTTGACATACCTATGAATAATTGACAAAATCCTTGGAAACATGGCTAAATACATGGGAACGCTTAAGAAAAGCAATTAGATAACTTGGGGAATTCATTTGATGTCCTTGATAAAATTGAGCATGACCAATGAAAATGGGGCACCATGACAGGGTGCAGTGTGGAGCTTTAACCCTAGCGCTTGTCCTAGGTGTGCAGCAATGTTTGAGCAGGCCATAGAAGGACCCGTGAAATTCTCCCCCACCAAAGTCAGTGATGCCTCTAGCGTCATTGATCCAGGTTGTCAGGGTCTTTATCTTCAGCTTGAACTTCGCTTGTCAGTAGGTCATCTAGCTTCATCTTCTCGGCTTCAGTTTCATTAGTGTCGTGTAACGCCAATTGAAATCGCGACATTTGGGTGTGCGACATGAATTCACTCGTTGATTCTTCGTCCATCAAGATTCTTTCGGCGTTGATTTCTCTAAACTTGCGGAGCGTCGACTCATTCAGCTTGGTGCATTGGGAGTTTGCTCCAACTCTATGGCATCTTTTGAGTAGTCCCCAATGAAAGTAGAGGTGTTGTTGAAGGTTTCGGGGAAGCTCCAACTTGTATGCCGCTTTTCCCACCTTCTTCATGATCCGGAATGGAGCCTGGAAGCGACAATGTTGTCCAAGTGAGTTTTCATCATTTCGACGAGATTGGTACTTGTTGCTCAATGCTGCATCATCCTTCCGCTCATTGTCCGGAGCTTTAGGATCCTTCGCCTTCATGGGAGTTGATCGAAGTTGCGGCGAGGGCGCGCTTCAAGACTTACCACCAGTGGATGTGGCCTTGCCTCAATCCTTTTTTCCAACAGATGGAGCCGCGGTTGAAGGCTTTGGATCGACTTACACCAGTGGATGTGGCCTTGCCTCGATCCTTTTTTCCAACGGATGGAGACACAGTTGAAGGCTTTGGATCGCTTGGTTTCGGCGTCCGGCCCTTGGGAACCCTTCAAAATGTTGGCAACTTTTGTGGGCGCGCCTAGGGCATCCCGGGGATGTGTTGCATTGATGAGAGAATTTTGAACGTCATGTTCTTACCCTGCCAAAGAGGGACAGTGCAAGAGCTCCTTGCATCGTTGATCACCAATGAGTTCGCGAGCGGCTCAATCGATGGGGTGATGCATTCGAGGAAATTTAGTCCCACCATGAGGTCGTGGTCATCCATCGGAATGGCGGTCAAGTTGGTGAATGCTCACCATTTGCCAAGACACGCCAGGATGTCTTGGGTGACACCTGAGGTCAGCATAGCGCGTGAGTTCACAACCTTGAACTTCACCCAATCTCTTGAGAGTGAAAGGTTGAGTTTCTTGGCGGCACTCTTAGAGATGAAGATGTCGGAAGCATTAGTGTCGATGAGGCCATCGAGTTCCTTCCCGTTCATCGTCAGCTTGGAGAAAAGAAGACCTCTTTGGTTGATTGTCGATGATGTCGACATGGCATTGAGGACATGCATGGCTCCCGGGCACTTGGGCGACTGTGATGCTCCTCCCCTTTCTCCTATTCCTGTGAGACCATAGCATTGACGGCGACATGTTTTGGACAGTCCCATGTGCAATGCACTCCGTCGCAGATGTAGCAAGGACTTAGCGGTTTGGGCTTCAGCTTGTCCTGATTAAATGACTTCTTTCCAGGTGGCGCCTTGTTTTGATTATTGTAATGGGGTTTGGCTTCTGCCCATTCGATGATTGAGAGTCCTCTCCCCCACCAATATCATTGCCATGGGGTTTTGGTGGTGTTTGTTGTGAGTCCGAATATTCCGTGAGAGCTTCATCGGTGACCATAAGAGAGCAAAGATCGGTGCAGGGTTGATTATCCAACTCCATGGGGGCCCATGGCTTGAGCCCGTTGATGAATCATGCTTGGAGGATTTGTTCTCGACTCGAGAATTCTGAAGGCGAAGGTCGATGAACTCCTTGACGTACTCCTTCAAAGAACCCTTTTGTTGGAGATGGAATATCGCCATGTTCGCCTCCATGTCTGAGTTGGTTGAGTAGAAATGAGCGTTGAGCGCCTCACAGAATTCTTCACACATCTCGATTTGATCCATGTCGCCACAATCGACGTCCTCGCAAATGCAGCGCCACCATAGGTTGGTCGCATCTTGCAAGAAGAAGGATGTGTTGAGTACTGATGAAGTATGTGATGTGTGTAAAAAGACACATAGTTCCAGACTTTCAAGGTGTGAATTTCTGGAGTTGGGGACAACCAAAACAGTCGACGAATTCAACAAACTTTAAAATATCTCTTAAACACACATTTCAGCCGCAAGCATATAGCCTCCGTAGTAGTATTTTAGGGTTGAATCCACATGGAAATCATATTTCCACAATCTAACTACTCTATCCTACCACAAACCAAATCAAAAAGGAGAAAATCTTGTTCAGAAAATTAGATGAAACAAAACTGGAATCTAAAAAGAAAAATATAACAAAATATTTTTGATGTTTTTAAGAATTAAAGTGAGCAGGAGCATAACAAGTGTTAAAGAAGAATAATCACTCAAATATGAGAAATCACCTGGACATGAGAGTCATTTTCGAACTCTAACTTGCTACCGAAACATCATGCACAACTAATGATAACCTGAGATATGAAGATGACAAGCCCAACTACCCTCGTAGTTAAGGCATGCAACTCAAATCCCTAAAAGTTTTCACATGCAATCCCTCGATGCATTGGATAATATCTCTTCAATCTACTCTAGGTACCCATTGAGGACCTCTCGACCACACACATATCCCTCTAAAAGGGGTTATACCTCTTGGCCTACACCCCGTGAAGATAGAATATTCACGTCTTAAAGCTCAACTCCCCTCTCGGATCCTAGTAGTGCTCTTGCATCATATCCTTCCCTCCCGGGAGAGGGTTGCACCAAAGGTGCAATGTAAAATCCAATTAGAAATTAATATATACGAGCTACACATTATTCCTCCTTAATGGAAAAGTATCTCCCTCGACTCTTACCCTCCACCAAGATAGGAATCATGAGCAGCCCACGGTTTAAAAAACATCGCATGAAATCAACACATTATACAAGAGCATGTTGAAAGGTTATATGGAAACATTTAAATCATAAAAGAGTGGTTCTAAATAGCAAGATAGAGTTCTCAAATGCTCCCATGTTCGGGCTTAAATGTTTAACCAATCACAACCATTACAAACATCAAACAAATATCTAAATAGGAATTCATCTCCGGAAACTTGCAAAAGCTGAAATTACAAATATTAATGATACTCCCTGACAATCTCTCCTTCTTCCTTGCTGAAATCCGGCATTAATCAACCTAGAACCTGGCCTTTGATCTCTCCTCAGTTCTGGTTCTTTTTTCTTCTTTTCCCAAGCTCCCATGGTGATGCATGCATTTTACAACATAGTTTAGGGTCTGCATTAAGCATTATTTTGAGTCATTTCTACATTGCATGCATCTATTTTCTAGTTATTTGTTTATATTATTTCAATTCCGAAATCTACTCCTGTTTGGTGTAATTTTGCAGAAAATCGCATGTATGGCCAGCTAATGTGGTGAAGGAACCAACTTTTGGACATGACGCCAAAGAAGGAGCGAAGTTCGGAGAAGATCAAGTTTTTAGATCAGCTATCACGGGCCGTGATGGATCATTACGGGCCGTGATACACGAAGACCAGAAGCAACATCATCCGTTATGGGCCGTTTGCGGAAGTCACGACCCTCATAGAGCTGCACTCACTACATTATGGGTCGTGATGGAGTATAACGGGCCGTGA
>LTAE01008305.1:9880-20818 GCA_001647135.1 Pontederia paniculata | reverse complement strand
ATTAATTCATCATTTTTGCTTTATCTTTCATTTCATTTCTTTACATCAATCATTGACTTCCATCATGAATCATCGTCAACAAGTAATACCATAAACCTCTAATGTAGGATACAAATGCAATAATTAGACCAAGTGATTATCTTGATTATCTTTGATTTATCTCATTAGTGATTTGAGGTCACTTTGAGGGTTGAAGTGGCTCATGAGTCTTGGAGGTCGCGGCAATAGGTCAGAGGGGGTGCATATCCTAACCAATAAGGATGCTCGAGTGATTCATTCATCGCAAGACGGGGAGAAGGCTAGGCAACAAGAACATGTAGCAGCTGGTCTACCGTCCTCCATCATTAATAACATTATAGCTCCCAATCATCAATGCACGACGACCTCAATGTTTAATTAAGGTGAATCATGGTGACCCTTTATCTTGTCAACATAATTAATCCTTAATATTTATAGAAGAATCTATCATTAACGATAAATCATGATAAAATATCAAATAAAATACTTTTTCAATCTTCAATATAACTTCTTCCTTAATCTGTCACCATCCATGGATTTTTTATTAAAAATAATAAGAGAAAACATCACTAACTTTTCATCATGCTTGTCATGGCCCGTGAAATACATCTCACAGTCGTGACTCTCGGTTTCATGGCCCGTGATGTACATATCACGGTCGTGACTCGTGCTTCCCTCACCTATCCTTCACGACCCGTGATCTATCACCACGGCTCATGAAGTCCCCTTAATGGCCATGAAAGTTCACGAGCGAGGGCTTAGGGTTTCTATTAAAACAATAACCGTCAGTCACGGCTCGTGAAGGGATCCTTCACGAGCATGACTCGGGTTCATGGTCGTGAAGTCAGCTTCACGGCCATGATTGACCCTTCTCCCTTCACGGGCGTGAGACAAACTTCACGGCCATGATGACGCAGGGGACCAAAATCAAGGTCGAATTACACTATTTCTAGGGTTAAATAGAAATTTAACATTCTAAACCTCATCTTATATATGGCTATCTAGCCTGAACCCTAGCATGTAGATTATTTAACATGAATATATTTATCTAAAGGGATTCGCCTATTTACATATCGTGTCTTGTAGGGTCTTAAAAATTTCTCTACTTTATCTATCTTCTTCTCCTTGCTCCAAGTTCTATTGAAAATCTCCTTCACGTTCTCCTAAGATTTTTGTCATCATCCTAAGGTGAGAGAGAGGGAAGAGAGAGAGAGAAAAAGATAATCCAGGGAAAGAAACAAAGTTTTTACCTAATCACCTTCTTGGGAGAGAGGAGAGGAAAAGAGAGAGATTCTCTACGGTGGCTACAACTTTAAGATAATTTTCGTCTCTCTATATGTGTTTATATAGGCTCTCAACAAGTCTAATCCCACACAAACTTCTCTCTTATCTCTAATTCTATCTTTAATTTTTTCCAATTAATATAACATAATCTCTATTTGTCCTATTCCTATTGGGAGTCCAACTAATAAAATATTATCCATTTAATTAAATCTCTTTTTTTCTTCTTTTTTTTTCTTTTAATAGGTTACATGTATTACAGTGGAACTTACTCTTTCATCAATATATGCACGAAGGAACATTAGTTAACACATATTGAAGCATCAATTGAGTATATATCGTTCTTCTATAAAACAAGACAAATGCATCATTTGGCATCTGCTAGATATATGTATGCACATCACACCAGGAATTGTATGAATGTATATATAGTATGTAATGTTGAAATAAATCAATAATGCATCACATTAATTTTATTCTATCATCTTGACTTCGCTCGACATCTTTCAATCCGAAATTTAATTTTACAATCCGGTTGAATCAATCCAGTTCTAAAAAACGTGAACCATAATTGAGTGATATGCAAGATCCAAATAGTATTAGGCAGAAAATAAGATCTTATAAAGGAATGGTAAACGTGGATGTAACGCCCCAAATCGCCATTTTTTTCTTCTATTAAGGCAAGGACTCGGGCGTGCTACGATGCTCGATATACAACGACCATTATATACATAATATGCAACGAAAACATAATAATCATATATATAAAAATATATCATCTAACAATGGAAGCAATTAAAATATAATACATGATCATCTATCAATTGAGACATATAAACTAATCTTGCAGCGGAAACTCCTATATAAAATATAAAACATAAATGACTCATAAGGTCTCAATATCCCATATGTCAATAATCCAAATACATAACAATAATCCATGAGGAACCTCGACATAGAGGCCAAATAAGACATCAATCTCTAATATAAAACTCATACCATAAGCCCAAAGGCTAACATAGTCATGACAAAGTGACTCGATAACATACCGTAAGATAAAAGACTCGATACAACGCGATATAAGATAAGGACTCAACGACCTAGCATGTGCAACTATCTGCCACGAGAAAGCCGCCACAAAAGATCATTCTAGATTACCTGCACGGATCTAGAGTACAGGGAGAATCTCCCGATTAGAGTATGTAGAGTACAACACCATCCCGCGAGGGACGGTATGATCAAACACACAACTACAAGGATATCAATGTATAAATAATTCAAATAATGACCATACTCAATTAAATGTTAACAAATACACATATTCAATTCAATATCAAAAGTGGCAAGGTCATTAGTAACATTATCATATAACACTGCCGAAATACTAATTCGATTCAATCTTGTCGACCTCGATATCGAAATAGGCTTGAAATCAATAGCATCATTTTACATTAATGTGTAATTCGATACAATTAAATTCAATCAATAAATTCATGCCCAATTCGATTCTTATCTTTTTAAACGTATGTTCAATGGTTTGATCTGTATTTCAATCATCAATCAAGTTGTGGGGTTTTATTCCATCTTGCTTCGAAGCTGGCAAGTACCTTAGGTCTGGGCTAGCTACGCGTGGGTGATCATATGCACTTGTGTTTCCTCCCTATGAGAGTACGCACCTCATGTCTGGTTCATTCAATACAATATACAGACAATCTATCCAACAATTCCTGAGGGAGCCAAGGTTCTTCGAGCCATTTTCAATCAAGCAATTTAATCCTAATTATGGCTGAGCATGCAATTCGGTTTCTATCTTTCGATCAGTCACCAAACAAGGATTTTCATTGTGTAAGCATGAGTTCTATCTTAGTTGCAATAATCGACTAGAGTTCATGAATCATAAGAGCTTGATATATAAAAAAATAATTTAATTCAATATAATACATGGCATAAGATTATTTAATTAAACTAAAGCATAATGAATTGCATAACAATAAAAAAATGATCAATACAGTTGAAATGTAACTTGCTACAGTTGGACCGTAGCCAATTCGAGTTCCTTCCTAATTAATCCGACGTGATTAGAGTCTGGCTACAGTTCACCCATAGCCATGACTCGTGCGTTATGGCCTAAGGCTGTGCGCTACGGTCGCTACGGCCTCAAGGCCGTGGCTGCTGCCTTGCCTTAGCCATGGTCGTAGCTGACCTCCTTGCTGTGTGTCCATGTTATTTCTTCTAATAACCAAATAGAGTTTCAAGGTATGAACAATAATTAGGGTTTTTCCCTATGGATTATAAAAATATACATGTGTGCATACATTTCTATCATCATCCTTACATTATACTCTCTTGTATTAATTTACACTCATTAAACTATTTGTGGACATATATTTCTATTCATATCCCTTAAGTTTGCTCGACTTACAATGTTCCATTTAGGAATTATAAATCCTATGGCAATAAGAGACTTCAATCTTTAACCTATGACTGACAAATACATGTATGTATACAATTCTAACAATACACGTTAAGTGTTTAGCTCAAATCCTAATATTATACATAACAAATATAAATCATATGTTCCAAGGTTCATACTAAACATTAGGGTTTCATTACAAGTAGAACATTTGCCAATTCACATATGGGCATGCAATTCTATTAGAATCCTTAGGTTTTTATGTCTTAAATAATATCTAATTTTCCCATAACAACAAGTAGCTCATGAACAAGCTAATCAAATTCATATTTAATCATTTCAAGCATACACAAGAACAATTAATCTATTGTCCTTCTCCCAACCTCATGTACAAGACCATGGGCCTTGATGAAGCATCATTGAATCACAAATGAAACAATGCCAAAGAGATGTTCTGGTAGAGAAGTGGATTCCTCTACATACCTTAGAGCTTTAGACCTAAAACCCTTTTCTTCCTCAATCCTTGTTTCTATTCATCATCTAGAAGCCTCTAGATCTTTTTTCCTTGTCCTTGTAGTCTCTTTTCTATCCTTCAAATCCTTCTTGGAGAGCCACCACCATGGGAGAGGAATAGGAGCTCCAAACCCTAACTATGTGAACAGGGGATAGAGGCCAAGAGAGAGAAGAGAGTGAGGGAAATGAGGGGTGGTGACTGATTTTTAGGGTATTTATATGGGTTAGGTAGGGTTAGTTATTGGTTTTGGGCTTATTAATTGGTCTTTTAACTCAATGGGCCACTTGGCATTTTCCCCATTTATTTGGGTTATTACATTCTACTCTCCCTAAAAGAGAATTACTCCTCGAATTTACTTGTAACACCATAACAATTATCTAATAGGTTCGTAACATATTTTCTCATCCCTTTCTCTAATTCTCATGTTACTTCTTATTCTTGATGATACTTCTAGGATACCTTGACTATAGAAACCATCTCATCTAGGAGACCTATCCCCCATTTTCTAATACCTCCATTGGATGCTCTTAGTAAGTCAAATCACATTGTGATTCGAACATTCCATAACCGATACATGTGAGTAATTATATAAGCATCTTCTCTAAGTTGAACCCTTTGCACTTCTTAAGCTCAATGTCTCATTCCACTTCATGTTTTCGAAAAGGTACACCCCATCCTAGCTCTCATGAGACTATCATCATGAAAATAAAACCATGACTAGTAATTTTCTAATCACCTAATCATATACACAATTGATTCATAATCACATAGGACTTCATGAAATTTCCAAATCCTTAAATTTTCCTACTAGAAAATAGTTAGATATTCAATTCCATGAATATTCATCATGGTTCCAATATTAACTAGATATGTACTATCTCCAAATGTCATAGAGTTCTGTTATTCAACATCATAAACTAACTTATCACAAGCATTCATATTTCTTTGTGAATCAACAAGGAGAGTAATTTGGTATGCAAAGAATATGAAACTAGAATCAAGTAGTGCATCAACAGTTCTTTTAGCCACAATGTTTACCTCAATTCTCACCTTTAGGTGGATGTGCTTCCTCAACTTGCATTGTATAAGTTTCTTCTATTGTTTTCCCGTGACTCTCCATTTGTTTGCCTTTTCCTTGATTGTCACTTCTTATTGGACAATCTAATGTCCATTCTCTCCACATCCTAAACCATCCTTTCTTACGATAGCATTGACCCGAATGAAACCTTCCACAAAACGTACAACGATAGTAAGATAATTCTTCTTCTTTACCCTTCTTTGAATATTTTGAGGGTTTCTTCATTGGTTCTTTTGCTTCTCCTTGATTAATTCTCTTCATGGAAACTTTTCTCGTGCTATCATAGTGCTTCTTGTGACAAGTTTTAGCAAAGTGTCCCATCTTTCCACAATGAGACATGCACCGATTTTGAAGCGACATTCTCCAAGGTGACTCCTTCCACAATTTTCAGATTCATGACGGTCGCTCCTTTTTGTTTCTTCCTTTTTGTAGTATTTCTTGATCCACCTTCCTTTAAAATTTCCCTCAACACAATCCCTTTTTGTCGAATGCTTATCAAAACTTTGTGTTCCTTTAGGTACTTCACTTGTAGCACCACTTATATTCATCTACAATAAAGTATGAACTATACTTTAGATAATTAGCAATTCAAAACATACATGAAGACTTACCACATTATACTTACAATCTTTGACGAATGCTCATGACAGTTGCACACAGACTCTAGACTTAGACATTCTAGATAGTAAGATAATCAAGAGCCACCATTAGGCTCTGATACCTACCTGTAACGCCCCCAAATCGCCACCTTAATAGTTAACTTTTTTTTCTTCTATATTAAGGCGATGACTCGGGTGCGCTACGACGCTCGATATACATCAACCATTATATACATAATATGCAACAGAAACATAATAATCATATAATATATCATCTAACGACGAAAGCAATTAAAATATAAACATGATCATCTATCAATTGAGACATATAAACTAATCTTGAAGTGGAAACTCCTATATAAAATATAAAACATAAATGACTCATAAGGTCTCAATATCCCATATCTCAATAATCCAAATGCATACCAATAATCCATGATGAACCTAGACATAGAGGTCATATAAGACATCAATCTCTAACATAAAACTCATACCATAAGCCCAAAGGCTAATATAGTCATGACAAAGTGACTCGATAACATAACCATAAGATAAAAGACTCGATACAACGTGATATAAGATAAGGACTCAACGATCTAGCATGTGCAACCATCCGCCACGAGCAAGCCGCCATCAAAGATCATTCTGGATCGCCTGCACAGATCTAGAGTACAAGGAAGAATCTCCCGATTAGAGTATGTAGAGTACAACACCAGCACCATCCCGCGAGGGACGGTATGATCAAACACACAATTATAAGGATATCAATGTATAAATAATTCAATTAATGACCATACTCAATTAAATGTTAACAAATACACATTTTCAATTCAATATCAATAGTGGCAAGGTCATTAGGAACATTATCATATAACACTGCCAAATTATCATTTCGATTCAATCTTATCGACCTCGGTATCGAAATAGGCATGAAATGAATAGCATCATTTTACATTAATGCTCAATTCGATAGAATTCAATCAATAAATTCATGCCCAATTCGATTATTATCTTTTAAAACATATTTTCAATGGTTTGATCGGTATTTCAATCATCAATCAAGTTGTGAGGTTTTATTCCATCTTGCTTCGAAGCTGGCATGTACCTCAGGTCTAGGCTAGCTAGGCCCGAATGATCATATGCACCCGTGTTTCCTCCTTATGAGAGTACACACCCCCATGTCTAGGTCATTCAATACAATATACGGACAATCTATCCGACAATTCTTGAGGGAGGCAAGGTTCTTCGAGCCATTTTCAATCTAGCGATTTAATCCTAATTAGGCTGAGCATGCAATTCGATTTCTATCTTTCGATCAGTCACCAAACAAGGGTTTTCATTGTGTGAGCACGAGTTCTATCTTAGTTGCAATAATCGACTAGAGTTCATGAATCATAAGAGCTTGATACATAAAAAAAATTAATTCAATATAATACATGGCATAAGATTATTTAATTAAACAAAAGCATAATAAATTGCATAACAATAAAAAAGGATCAATACATTTGAAATGTAACTTGTTACGATTGGACCGTAGCCAATTCGAGTTCTTTCCTATTTAATTCGACATGATAAGAGTCTGGCTACGGTTCACCCGTAACCATGACTCGTGCTCTACGGCCTAAGGCCATGCACTATGATCGGATGCCATGCGCTTCGGCCTTGGGCCATGGCTATGACCTCAAGGCCGTGGCTACGGCCTGGCCGTAGCCATGGTCATAACCGACCTCTTAGTTGTGTGTCCATGTTATTTCTTCTAATAACCAAATAAAGTTTCAAGGTATGAACAATAATTCGAGTTTTGCCCTACCGATTAGCAAAATATACATGTGTGCATGCATTTCTATCACCATCCTTACATTATACTCTCTTGTATTAATTTACACTCATTCAACTATGTGCGGACATATATTTATATTCATAGCCCTTAAGTTTGCTCGACTCGCAATGTTCCATTTAGGAATTATAAATCCTAAGTTCCTATGGCAATAAGAGACTTCAATCTTTAACCTAAGATTGACAAATACATGTATGTATACAATTCTAACAATACACGTTAAGTCTTTAGTTCAAATCATAATATTTAACATAAAAAAATGTAAACCATATGTCCCAAGGTTCATACTAAACATTAGGGTTTCATTACGAGTAGAACATTTGCCAATTCACATATGGGCATGCAATTCTATTAGAATCCTTAGGTTTTTATGTCCTAATAATATCTAGTTTTCGCATAACAATAAGTAGCTCATGAACAAGCTAATCAATTTCATATTTAATCATTTCAAGTATACACAAGAACTATTAATCTATTTCCCTTCTCCTAACCTCATGTACAAGATCATGGGCCTTGATGAAGCATCATTGAATCACAAATGAAACAATGCCAAAGAGATGATTTGAAAAAGAAGTGGATCCATCTACATACCTTAGGGCCTTAGACCTAAAATCTTTTCTTCCTCAATCTGTGTTTCTACTTCTTCTTCATCAATTAGAAACTTCTAGGTCTTCTTTTCCTTGCCCTTATAGTCCCTTTTTTATTCTTCAAATCCTTCTTGGAGAGACCAAGGGAGAGGAATGGGAGCTCCAAACCCTAACTATGTGGAGAGGGGATGAAGGCTAAGAGAGAGAAGAGAGTGACAAAAATGAGGGGTGGTGGCTGATTTTTAGGGTATTTATATGGGTTTGGTAGGGTTAGTAATGCGTTTTGAGCTTATTAATTGGTCTTTTAACTCAATTGGCCGCTTGGCCTTTTCCCCATTTATTTGGGTTATTATAGTGGATCAGAGCCATAAAATATTGTCTTACAAACCAAGTAATGCTATAAAAAATCTGACCGCGATATCCAGAGCACCTCATTGAACATCATTATCCAGGCTCACATGTTCAACAATGATATCCTAATCACGCAAAGTTCTGTTGCTATGTTGAGCAGTTGACAAACTAAATTTCTCAATGCAACAAGCAGCATTGACACTTTTTTTTTTCTTCTGGCACCTACTTTTTTTAAGGGAAATGGATTAATTAGAATTTGAAAAGTCTGAGTACAAAATTCCGAGGATACCCGGAGGAGGGTTTTCCTCCCAAAAGGAGTCGCTATTCGATTTATGACCAAAAGTAGCGAGATAATCTGCAGCTATGTTAGCACTATGCCTAATGTGAATACAAGAAGGATTATCAAAATCTATAAGCAAGTGCCAAATGTCTTCAAAAATAGTCCTCATACGCCAAGGGCAAGCAGCTGTCCGATTGATGATAGCAACTGCCGAGATGGAGCCGGACTCAACGATTAGTTTGTTAGTCTCAAGCGTCTGCATGCAAGGAGACCCTGTTTGATACTCCACGCCTCTGCCTCTAGCATAGATTGGAAGATCTTCCTAAATGCTCCTGCACATACAAAAGAAGTATCAGTTCTAACGATAAAACCTGCTCCCCCACCTCCTTTTGGTTCACGAAGGAACCATCCGAGTTCAATTTGAACTCGGATTGAGGTGGAGGCTCCCAACGTACCAAAACTTGGTTCATTGGGGAAGTCCCCTCAGATATGTGGATCGAGTCTAATTCATTAAAGCTAGCCACAATCCGGTTCTAGACCCTAGAAGCGGTTGCTTGGAGAGAATAGGATTGAACATCATTTCGCATCTTCCAAATCTCCCAAAGAGTAAAAGCGAATAGGCTTAGAAATTGGGGACGGGTATTAGGATCACAATTTTGCCCTTCATGAACCCAATCTCCCATTCCCCATGAGTTGAAAAAAGAGAATTGAAAAACAGTACTGATTTGAAAAGGTTCCAGATCTGGGACGAAAAAGGGCATGAGAAGAATAGATGAGCATTTGTTTCCCAAGCAAAGCCACATAGAGTACAACAAGGATTAATATTAGCAATAATTCTAGAAAGCATATCTTTTGTTGGGAGTCTGTTATGGGATAATTTCCATAGAAACATTTGAATTTTAGGAGGAATTTTAATACGCCATATTGTTCGCCAACCAAGCCATCCTGCATTTTGAGGGGGAGCCAGGGGCTTGCTAAGAAAATTATAAACAGACTTAGCATTTGGAATGTCATATACATCAGGTTCCCAGATCCATGAGTCATCATAGGGGCGAGCAGGTAAGTTTAAAGAAAGATTTTTAAGCACTAAACAAGGAGCAAATGAGAATGTGAGCAAATTTATATTCCATTCAGATTGAGTAATAAATCAGAGACCATCATATCAGAAACCTGAGAGTGCATATTCACATAAGTAGGCATGCAGCTGATAGGAACATTAAAAAGCTAGGGGTCTTTATATGCATGAGTAGTTCAACCATTACCAATTTGTTTTCTAAGACCCATTTTTATATCTTCCATCACTTGGAGAAGCAAACGCCAGCTCCATGCAATTTTAGGGGGAAAGGATGAGAATAGAAGGGACCAAGGATGAGGAGAACCATATTTCTGGGTTATGAGTGAAACAAAAGGTTCCGGATGTTGATTTAGGACAGACAATACCCTTTTGGCTAACAAGGCAGTTTTAATAAGTTTTAGACTTCTAATACCCAGGCCACCATCTTGTCTTGCAAGTTGAACAATATCCCACCCAATTAGATGGATACCTTGTTTTTCTCCTAAAGAGGACCATAGAAAGCCCCTAGATAACCTTTCTAATGATTCCATAAAACCAGATGTAATATAGACTGAGCTTAAAGAGTAGGTGGGAAGTGAATTCAGTGTAGCTTTGATTAAGGTTGATTTGCCTGCTTGGGTGAGGGTCTTTAGTGTTGAATCTAGGATCCCGAGATTGTTTTGAATGATCATAAATTTGTAAGTGAACTCAGTCTGTACTAATGAACTTGTTTGAGCTGATTTCTGTAACAGGACATAGACAAGTTCAGAACAGCGGTCGACCTGAGTTAAAGGAATGGACGACCACTGCACACGTAATACATATCATGAAGAATCATATGTGTGCAGTGGGCGTCCTAAGGATATAAGCGGTCGACCAGTTGAAGGAGGAGGAGGTCATATAAACAACAGTGTATATGGAGGAGG
>LTAE01008304.1:0-20820 GCA_001647135.1 Pontederia paniculata | reverse complement strand
AGTTGAAGTCATCTGTCAAGCTCCTTCGGTCGCCCGCTCTTCATCTGCGGTCGCCCAACTTGACTTGTACCATCTTCAACTCTTCTCTGGTCGTCCGCTGATTGCTCACCAATCTTCCCGGACGTCCACTCTTCAGTTGAAGTCATCTGTCAAGCTCCTTCGATCGTCCGCTCTTCATCTGCGGTCGCCCGACTTGACTTGTACCATCTTCAACTCTTCTCTGGTCGTCCGCTGATTGCACACCAATCTTCTCGGACGTTCACTCTTCAGTTGAAGTCTTCTATCAAGCTCCTTCGGACGTTCGCTCTTCATCTGCGGTCGCTCGACTTGACTTGTACCATCTTCAACTATTCTTTGGTCGTCCGCTGATTGAAGACCAATCCCTCGGACACCCACTCCTTGAGTTGAAGACTTCTGTCAAGATACTTTGGTCGCCAGCTCTTCATCTGCGGTTGCCCAACTTGACTTGCGCCAAAACCTTTAACACCTCTTTGGTCGTCCGCTGATTCTCTTTGAATCCCTCGGACGTCTCTCTTCTTCTCTGAGTACTTTGGGCGTCCACTCATTCCTCACTGAGATCCTCGGAAGTCCGCTATATCTTTACTCAGTACTTTGGTCATTCGCTCATTTTTCACTAAGATCCTCGGACGTCCGCCAAACCTTCTTCTGACATTCTTCGGACGTCTGCTCATTTTCCATTGAAATCCTCAAATGTCCGCCAAACCTTCTTCTGACATTCTTCGGGCGTCCGCTCATTTTCCACTGAGATCCTCGGACGTCCTTTCCTTCTTCTGACATTCTTCGAACGTCCTTTGACAACTCTCAGATTCCTTGGACGTCCTTTCCTTCTATAGTCAGATGGACTGGTCGACCACTGCTTTGTCTTTTCAGCTCTCGGACGACCTTTCTCTCCTAATCGGTCGCCCGCTAATCCTTCGGTCGACCTTTCTTCATTTCACCTCAGACCTTACAAACTTTTGGATGTCCACTTGTCTTGACATCACGACTCTCAGACAACCTTTGTCTTTGTCTAAAATCTATCGGTCGTCCGCACTCCACCTATTGTCGACCAATCTTCCTTCTATCATTACTTTGATCGTCTACTGCTTCAACTCATTACCTTCAGACATCCTCTTCCAACATTGACAATCTTTCGGTCATCCACTGTCTTCACTCTGAAACCCTTGGATGTCGATTGTCCTCATCTCTAGCTCTATGATCGTCCGCTCTTCATCTTCGGACGACCGTTCCTTCTTTAGCCATCTCATCATCGGCTAAACCTTATCATAGGGTGTCCACTTCTCCTTGGAGCGCCCGTTCTTCAACCTCTGTACTGTTGACATAGAACCTTCGGTCGCCCACTGTTCTTCACCGGACGACCTTTCCTGTTCTAACTTGTTTTTGGTCGTCCATTTAACAACTTTGGTCGACTTCTCAGTACTTGACTTCATTTCTTCGATCTGTGTTCTTCACATAGGTCGACCACTTCACATCCTTTGGAGGACCACTGCACACTTAGGGTCGTCCATTCTTCTCGACCTATCACTTACTGAAACATAAAAATTCTATCTTTCAAAAATCAATTCAAAAGATGATTAGTACAAACTAAGTTCCCTTACAAATTTATGATCATTAAAATAATCTCGGGATCCTAGATTCAACACATTCCTATGAGTACTCTCACTAAACTTGACAATGATGAAAAAGACAAAATAAAAAACTATACAGAGTTATGATTGGGAGTCTCCTATATTTAACAGCTTCTAGGGCAGACATCATTTTTAGCGTGTGCCTATGTGCTAGGTTTCAAGTCAATCCTAAGGAATCTCATTTATTTGCCATCAAAAGAATTTTGAGATACCTTAAGAACACTGTTAACCTAGGATTATGGTATGATAGGAATTCTCTATTTGATCTTCATGCTTATATTGATTCAGACTTTGCTGGATGTAGAGTAGATAGAAAAAGCACTAGTTGCATGTGCTGCTTCCTTGGTAGCTCATTAATATCTTGGGCTAGCAAGAAACAAAATTCAATTGCTCTTTCCACAGATGAAGCTGAATACATAGCTGTTGGAAGTTGTTGTGCACAATTGTTATGGATGAAACAACAACTTCTAGACTATGGCATAACATGTGAAACTATGTCATTAAAGTGTGAAAATACCGGTGCAATAGAGATGACTAAGAATCTTGTACAGCATTCTAAAACTAAGCACATTGATTTGACATATCATTTCATTCTTGAACATGTATCACACAAAATCATCTCTATAGAGCATGCCCCAACTGAGAGACAACTAGAACCCTCGGGAGAAGATAGGTTTAATATGCTGAAGAGATAAATTGGGATGTTGGACTTGTGAATCTGATGAACAACTCAACTTATTTGTGGTTTGCCTGTGCAAGTATCACTAATCAATGGAGTTGTAAATTAATTGTGTTGCATAATACATACATGATGTTCATCTATTTTATCTCTTGATCATTTCATTTTATCTTCTCATAGATGTCCACCCTAAATGGAACTATAGAGTATCTCGAGCAGTAAATGATAAATTTCCAAGTATAGGTTTGGCCAAAAGCTTCGGACGTCGACCCCATTTATCTCGGGTGTCCAGAATATTGTTGATATCTAATGATCCTGAGCATCGAGCGCCCATCGTTAATCTCCGGACGACCGATATAAGTAATGTACCAAGTTTCGGTCGACCACTCTATGAACTAAGGATGACCTATGTTTGAAAACCATAATGATATTCCGAAGTTCGGACGTCTAGTGTTTATACTTTGGACGACCGAAGTTGAACCATGACTTAAGTCTAATTCGGACATAGGATGTCCACTAATGTTATAGGATGACCATTGTGACTGTAACACAAATCCCTGCTATTTCGGTCGACCTATGATTTCCTTCGGGCGACCGATGTTGCGAACACTATATGTATAATGGGCCATCCTTAACCGTATCTATCTTTGGATTATTCTTAAAGGGTGACCTTCGTCCTCTTCCGCTTCCTCCACTCAAAGCAAACTTCATGAATCCGAGCGAACTTCAAATCTCTCGTGTTCATTAATGCTTTGGAGGGAATCAAAGTCTTCTCAAACAAGGATTTAAACAACTAGGTAAACCTAAAACATCATCTCCATGCATTGTTGACCTAGACTTTTAGGTTTTACTCTCTAAGTTCTAACCAAGTCAATATCGTGTTGTGATTGTGAATCATTTCTTACGGGATCAAATCTCTTTGATTTCCCTCACCACTCTAAGTCTTTCTTGTACTAGTTCTTCTTAACTCAAACTCTTGATTCATAGTTTCTTTTCGATTCGACCTCTGTGCAATCCAAGTATTTGTCGATTTGCTTGAGTACCATTCTCTTCTTTTACTTCAATCATGTCTCCTACCAAGAGAATAGCCCAGAAACAAAAACTCTCAAAAAGGAAACAAAGAAAAGAGCCATCTTCACAAGCCCCTCTTTCAGCCGAAGACCAACCACAACCTCAAAAGAAGGTAGATAGAGGATAACCTTCTTCTCAAGCTCCAGAACCCCTCCCTGATAGAATCGAGTCACCTAAGATCCAAGAAACCTCTCAATCACCAGAAAAACCCTTCTGTCATCCTAGGTTCATTAGTGAAACTGTCCTAACTCAATACCAACTCTTCTATAATGATCAAAGAATAATTGAATAATAACATTTCATTGATTGGGAAAGTCTTCAACTCCCCAGTCTTAATACTCCCAATTATCCACACATCAACCTTGCTCCTATGAACTAGCCTCACACCTTATACACTCAAAATCAAGCTGCACTAGTTGTGAGTGGAGGAAGAGTAGACACTTTCATTCAAGGATCTTTTCACAAGCACCTCAGCCCCAACATGAAAGTCATCCACCATGTCATTATCCATGTAGTTCTTCCTAAGGTTGGCCATTATACAGGGGTAAACTTCCTTGACTTAGCTGTCCTTGCTCACCTTGTTGATTCAAATGCCCCTCGTATCTCACTAGGAAATCTTCTCATATACCAGATCATAAAAACCAAAGAAAACGTTCATTATAAATGGACTAAGGGTGCCCATCTTTATTTTGGTAGCTTCATTACCTTTATGATTTGCAAAACCCTTTGAAAAACTCAATTATCTGACAAAGAATTTGTCCTTCACTCTACTCGTGCTAATAGAATATCCTTCTCCACCTTAACTAGAAAAGGATTGACCCAGGAAACTCCCCAGGATAGTGAACAACCTGCTGGAGATGAGAATCAGAGAGCTGAGGACACTAGGATCCCTTCTGCAGCTATAGTCCCCAAGAAAACCACTTAGGAAGTAAGGATATCTTCTGCAGCTACTGCCTCCTCCTCCACATGGCCTCCAAGTCGAGAAGAATGGGATTCACTTTGTGGCAAAGTGGATATTCTATCTAGCCAGCAAAGTCAAGTTGTCGACCTGTTAAAGAACTTCAGTGAGCGACTAGATAGAGTTGATGAGATACGTAAGGATGTGGTTCTTCATAGTGTCTACTCCAACTACCATTGGCACCAAATGGAAGATTTCATGAGAGCTATAGGCCATACTCCTGATGTCACTGAATTTCGCCCTTATGATGATTACAAAGGGGGAGAAAGAAATCAGAGGAGTGACCACCAAGGAGAAAAGGATGGCCAAGATAGGAGTGATCATGAAGGAGATGAAGGTGGCCAAGGCATTGATCATCAAAGAAAAGATGTTGGGCAAGGTAATGAGGATGTTGGAGATGGCCAAAATATTACTGAAGCAGAAAAAGATGACATTGACCATCAAGGACAGGAGGTTGGTCAAGAAAATAACATTGCTGAAGTAGAAGATGTTAGACTTCAAGAAGAAGATGCTGGATAAGAAGAAGGCCAAAGGGAGGGTCAAGAAGAAGAAGCTCAAGAAGTTGTCGACCAAGAAGAAGGAGGAGGAATAGCAGTAGAAGAAGAAGATGAGGAAGTCCAGGAATCGGCAATACTCCCAAGAGGAGATGAGATACAAGAACAAGGTGTTGTGCAAGGAGAAGAAGAACATGAGGAAGATATTGATATTAACAGTCTGATAATAGAAGAGACTGTCCAGAAAGTTATGGAAGAAAACTCCTATATTGGAACAACAGAAAATACAATCAAGGCCAAAGACAAAAATCCATCCTTCTCAACTGCTCCTCATCCTAAAAAGAAATTTGAAAAAAGGTTCAGAAGAAAGAAGGATAAGGATAGGAAGGAATAGATAGATATCTCTTCACCGTTGTATGATAGACAAAATTTTAGTGCATGTGTCTTTTGTTCTTTTCAAAACTAAAACATTTTGAGCTTGAATGCTCCTGTTGTATGAATGATGTATGATATCTTGTATATAAAAAATGTCATGATTTTGGATGTGAACTTGTTTTGCAAAATTGTGATGTGTTGAAATATACTTTTCAGTGATAACTTTTAACCTTTCATAAACATCAACTTTTAAATTTAAGGCATAATATTCTTGAATTTGAATATCATTGATATGCATGTGTCAAGGGGGAGAAATGCTTGAAAAGGAAGATCTATGATTTAGGGGGAGTAAATATTGTTAGTTATACTAATGATTTTCGATTTGATACGTGAAGGTGATAGGGTTTTTGCTTCAGCCAGTAATAGGTCGTCCAAAGGTTGAGGAATGGACGACCCAAGTATAAAGAAGAGTAGAGAAAAATTCTACGTCGGGAGAGATTGTCCAAAGAATTTGAAGAGGACGACCGAAATAAGGAGCAAAATGTTGAAGATATGATGCTAAGTGTAAAAAAGTCGTCCGAAGCTAAAGAATGGATGATCGATGATGGACTTGATCAATAAAGATCGTCCGAAGTGTACGAGTGAAGTCAGTGGGCGACTTTATGTTTAAGAATAAATCTTAATCCTCTCCAAATGTCTTAATTAATTGCATGGTGTTTATATCATCCTTAAACAAATCATTGTCAGAACCTTGTTCAATTTTTTTTTCTCATCACCTTCAAGCAAGCTTGAGAATCCACCTAGATATTCTGTGATTATTACATTGTTCATTGTCACCAAATAGTCCTTTTTATCCAGAATAATCTCTTCAGTTCACATGATGTGTACAATTACTAAGTTATCTTAGTTTGAATATAAGTAAATGAAATTTTAGTTTTCGAAGAACTATTAAGTGCTTCCAATTTAATGCTTTCAAATCTTAATCATCTCCAAATATGTAACTTTTTTATAATACATTGTCCCAAACATGAAAGACATCATCTTTGAAACTTTAGCAAACCTTGGAATTTTAATAGGATCATCGGACATCCTATTATTTCTTAGGAGAAAAGAAGTAATTGGACCAATAACTACATTCTTGGGATTCACATTCTCCATGGAAAAAAATGTCTCACTACTATGGCTTTTCTTAAATGTTATTATTAAATTTCCTATTCAATTAATAAAGGATTATTTTGGTTATCAAGAAGGATCATGTCTTAGTACAAAAAAAATAAACAGAGATTGATACTCCCACTAATGTGAATCAAACCTGGAAAATCTTGGCTCATAGGTGTGGTTTGTGCCATTGCTCGACTATCTCTTTTTTTTTTTCTCAAAAAGCTTACTGTTTTAGTTTCAAATGAATTAGCAAGACAAAATGATAGGCTTTAGAATGAAGTCACAAATTTTTAACACAGGCTTAAACTTAATCGAAACACAAAAAAACATACACAAATATCATTTCTATCCCAAGATTTGTAACATCGTTAAATGATAATAATCACAGAGATAATATGTAATTACCATTGTTTGAATAAAAATGGTATTTTTCTTGTGTGTAGATTTCTTATGAGCATTGTGGACAAAGAATAGTTCTTTTCAAATCTATGTAGTAAATTTAGATTTTTCAATTGAAATTGTTGTATTACTAATTAATATTCGGAAAGTACCTACCACAATGCTACTCATTTATTTTTTACTTATAAAGAGATATGAAAAAAGTTTCTACTGTAATTATGAGGGATTGAGCGTTACGGACTACTGCAATTATGATGGAATGAAACGCTACGGACTACTCAATTATAATTATAATTATAATTATAAACAAAATAAAGTACCAAGTTAGTGCCGGATATTGATAGGCAATTATAATTTGGGAAAGGAAGAATGCTTTTGGAGGGTGAGAAGAGGATGAGGGTAGATGCACTTGTTTCATTCCGGATGGGTTTAAATGCATGCACCGGAGCTGGACTGGGATGGATTTGGATTGGATGCAGAAAACCGTCAGGGACATAATGGGAAATAAGGAAAAGGGAAAGTATCCATGCCACGAGAGCATAGCATGCATTTATAGCTAGACGGTTTATAAAAAGGGGACAATAGAATCACCAAACATTCAGGTGTCATCCGTGTGCTCCTTTTGTTATAGTTATTACTCTCAAAGAGGATTGGGAGAAAAAACTATCAAGGAAGGAATTTTTCATCCCACAAGTAGTAGCTATTTTGTTTTCTACGGCAAAAGAGGCCCTTGGTTGATTCTTGGACTCAGAAAGGAAAGTTACGGGGACCAAAATATATAATAATTAATTATAAAAATATAGAGGAGGTTAAGATTTTAACTTTAAACTGGCCGTTTGGTTAGAAGTAAAAGGAGGGTAAAGAAGAGGAAGGAAAATGAGGTTAATTGATTAACTTTGTTTAGTTGTATTTTTAACCAAGGGGAATGGAGGATAATGTCTCTTCCGTTTACCTCCATTCTCTTCCAAATATCAATTTTTCTTTCAACCCCAAATTAGAGTGGAAAGGAGGGAAAAAAAATATTTAAACTACACTTCCAATTTTATCCTTATGTAATTCAAGTTTATAAACACATACATTAGGATATATTCGTCCAACAAAAATTATAGTTTTCTTCCCTTCCCTTTAATTATATCATTCAAACAAGGTTAATTGTTTCACCTTTATTCTCTTTCATTTCCTTCCTCTAATTTCACTTTTCCTCCGTTTCCTTCTCTTTCCCTTCATAAGTGTTGAACCAAATAGACTCTTAATTTATCTATTATACCAATTAGATAAATTTATTAACATTTATTTTATTTATTGATTATAACCACTAGTATATACGTATATATATAATTTATATATCGAAAAGTTGGGGGAGCAGTCCTTGAAATATATGTGGGTCCCGTCGCTGTTGATCGCGGCAGGAGCCAGGAGGTGATGCGACACCTTTGCATGCCTTCTTTCTTGCGAGGTAGCTTTCATGTATCAGAATCCTAATTAATTTTCTTGCAGCTGCAGTTAACAAAATAATTTGTACGAGGATTTATGGAGAGCATGCGCAGGGCCGCTATCTGGTTAACGTGCCTAAGCCTGGCGAGCGTGTATTTTTATTTTATTCAAGGCCATATTGAACAGGTGGCCTTTTATTTCCCACTTGTTTCTTTTTCCGTTTATGTTTGCATGTTTATTGTTATTTTTTGTTGATTTGTGTATGATGAAACAAACAAAAAAAATTGTGCAGGTGGAGGTTTTGATGGGCAAGGAGTTGGATGAGCAGATTCCTGTCTTCGATGTCCCTTCCAAGATTCTATGCCGTGTCATCAGCGGCCAACTCAAAAGTGCGACATTTCCCATGCCTTTAGTTATTATTACTACGGATGAGGTTTTTATTTGTGCAACAAGATTTTATGATCTTTCTAATTATTTGCAAGCTGTTGTAGCCTTATAGCAGCATTTAGATCAATAACCAAGAGCTTTTCAAAAGTATAAGAATCATTGTTATTATTACCAAAAAGTCTCTTTGTTCCTTCTCTTAATTTTTTTTTTTTGAGAAAGGGTTCATAGATTAATAATCAGGATACGGCATAACCGTGATAGTCCAAATACAAAAGTTCTTCAAGGCCCGGAGGAGGACCTGTTTCCCAAAAAATATCAGCTACAGCCGATTTACCTAATTTGGCAAGCTTATCTGTTGCCTATTAGCCCCTCTAAAACAGTGGTTACATTCGAAAGATTCAAATAAAGTAGTAAGGTGTAATATATCCGCAGTGATGTTCCATAGCTTCTAAGGCGCGTGGGTTCTGCGTGTGATAATATCTACCAACATCTGTGAATCTGATTCCAGTACAATGTTGTGATAACCCTTCTCTACTGCCATGCGTAGGCCGGCTAGTGCTCCCCACGCTTCCGCCTCCAAGGTTGAAGTCATGTCCCGCCTCAACGCACCTGCAGCCAAGCATAAACCAAAGTTAGTTCTAATTAGAAACCTTGCTCCCCCAATTCCCCTCCTTGATGAAAGATCCATCTTAGTTAACTTTAACTCTGGAGGGGGATGGAGGCTCCCACTTGACCTTTGGTGGGTCTTGGGGGGTATGTATTGCCTCAGGCAGATGCAGTGATGCGAACTCATTAAAGCCTGACAAAGTTCTTGCCCACAATACAGGAACGGTTGCCAACCTGGACTTAAACATAGCATCATTCCTCATTCCCCACAACCCCCAAAGAGAGAAAGCAAACAGAGATAATAATTTACATTTAGAATTTGAAGATAGTGAGGAACCCTCATGGACCCAACTACCAGTGTGCCAAGTATCTTTGAACTGAAAGGTGTAAGAAACCTGAGCCTCAAATAAAGACCAAAATTCAGTAGCCACAGGACAAAGAAAGAAAAGGTGAGATATTGATTCGGGGCTTATTCCACACAGAGGACACACAGGATTGATGCTAGCATCAAATCTTATCAGAAGGTCTTTTGTAGGAAGCCTATGGTGCTGGAGTTTCCATAAGAACACATGTATTTTAGAGGGGATCAGGAACGGTTGCCAACCTGGACTTAAACATAGCATCATTCCTCATTCCCCACAACCCCCAAAGAGAGAAAGCAAACAGAGATAATAATTTACATTTAGAATTTGAAGATAGTGAGGAACCCTCATGGACCCAACTACCAGTGTGCCAAGTATCTTTGAACTGAAAGGTGTAAGAAACCTGAGCCTCAAATAAAGACCAAAATTCAGTAGCCACAGGACAAAGAAAGAAGAGGTGAGATATTGATTCGGGGCTTATTCCACACAGAGGACACACAGGATTGATGCTAGCATCAAATCTTATCAGAAGGTCTTTTGTAGGAAGCCTATGGTGCTGGAGTTTCCATAAGAACACATGTATTTTAGAGGGGACCTTAATTTTCCAGATTGCTGCCCAGGTTGGCCTTCCAAGTTCCTGCATGTTGCTAGACTGGCGACTAATCGAGTAGTAAACAGAACAAGTTGTGGCTCTACCATAGGTATCATATGCCCAGCACCATCTATCATCATTGGCATGAGCAGGGATATACATAGAAGCAATAACTGAAGTTAGAATAGGTCCAAACATATTATGCAATACCAGCAAGTTCCATTGCTGCTAGCAAATGAGTTCACTTACATGCATATTAGAGAACAACATATCAATATTCAAGAAAGTAGGCTTAAACTGCAAAGGAGTATCAAAAATCCAGGAATCCCTCATTACATCAGTATTAATGCCAGTACCTACATGCCTTTTGATACCATGTCTTATTTCTTTAAGGGTATGTAATAGCATTCTCCAAGACCAGGTGGACTGAAGGGTGGGGGTACATTGATTCCAGGGGTGTATTTTACCATATTTATTTAGAACCAATTTGACCCAGGGGGACTCTTCCTCTTGAAGTACCCTAAGGACTAATTTTGCCTGTAGGGAATGCCTAATCATCTTAGGGTTTTTTATGCCTAAACCTCCATCAAATCTATGTGCTTGGATTGTGTCCCAATTTATCAAGTGGACACCCCTGTTGCCTCCTATTTTAGACCATAGAAAACCCCTGGACAGTTTCTCTAGGTTATCTAGCACTCCTCCTGAGACATATGTAACTCCTAAAGAATGACTTGGCATGGAGTTTAAGACAGATTTTATGAGCACAGCTCTACCAGCCATGTTAAGGGACTTCATTTTCCACCCTGAAATTCTAGAGGCCACCTTGTCTACTAAAAGTACCTGTTTGGATCTAGGAATGTATTTGTAGGAGATCAGGGTGCCTAAGTAATGAAAGGGGAAGGACCCCACCTTAATATCTAAGGCCTGTTGGATTGCACTCCTTCTCCTGTTTCCCAATTTAGGTGGTAGGTATATTTCTGACTTTCTGGGATTTACAATTTGGTTTGTGAGGATGTGATAGAGTTTCATTATCTTCCTGATCTCCCTGCAGTTTTTAACAGTGGCATTCATAAAGATGATGAGGTCATCGGCATATAGCAGGTGGCTGGCAGAGTAGGTCCCTATAGAATAAGAGGTGAGTGAACCTGAAGCTACTGACTGATTCATAATGGATGATAGCACCTGGGTAATGAGGATAAACAGGTATGGTGACTTAGAACCTTTTCCACAACATCCCAAGATACTCTATCAAAGGCCTTAGTCATATCTGCCTTAATTAACATACCCTTCTTTGTTCCCCTGACCATGGAGTGTGCAAGTTCTTGGCAGATAAGGATATTATCATGGATGATCCTATTTGCTACAAAGGCTGATTGAGTTGGGTCAACTATTGCAGGCAATACAGGTTTTAATCTTGTTGCCATAATCTTAGCAACTACTCTATAGATGATGTTGCACAGGGATATAGGTCTATAATCATTTACAGTCTTAGGGGTGCTATTCTTGGGTATGAATATTAGATTATTTTAGCCCATTCCCTCGGCATAAGACCAGTGTTAAAGAAAAGGAGGATTTCCTTTATAATAGTGTCTCCTATAATGTCCCAATAATTTTTGTAAAACTCCAACGTGAACCCATCAGCCCAGGAGCCTTACCTGGGGGTAAAGACCAGAATGAGGACTTTATCTCCTCTGGTGTGATGGGGGCCTCTAGGTATTCTTTATGTGCTAAAGATATATTTGGAAGGCTTGGCCAGTGTTCTATATTAATGGAGGCTTGTTCAGAGTTCAGCCATAAGCTTTTGTAGTGTGTGACAAACTCCTGACTTATGTCCTCTTGTGTGGTCAGGATATTACCAGATGTTGAGGTTAGATTACCAATTTCATTTCTCTTTTGCCTCACCATGGTACTAATATGGAAAAACTTAGTGTTTTTGTCCCCCTGAGTTAACCATTTTACTCTAGACTTGGACCACCACTTTAGGCTGATCTGCCTAAGCAAAGCAACATGCAAATGATATAAAGCTCTTAGCCTCCCAAGGTCATGTGTGTTTAATCCCTGTTGAGTGTCCTTAAGTTCTAATTTAGTGATATCCTCCTTGACACCCTGTGCTCTTTGCTCTAAATCCCCTAGTTTATTCTTGTTCCACAGTATTGTTTTTTCTTTTACCGACTTTAACGAGAGGTGTAAAGGAGTATTATGAGTTTTAGAAGCCCAGACATGTTGCACTATAATCCTAGCTTCAGGGTAATCAAACCAGAATAACTCATATTTAAAAGGTCTAGGTTTCCTAGGTGCTGAATTAGCTGTAAATAGCAAAGGAGCATGATCTGATGCAGTTCTATCTAAAATTTGGAGTTCGAGAGTTGAGAATCTTATAAGCCAATGTGGGTTTAAGAGAATTCTGTCTAATTTGCACCAAATTCTTGTGAGACCATACCTGTTATTGCACCATGTGTACTGGCATCCTTTAGAGGGAACATCTATCAAACCTTGCCCCTCAATTAAGTTAGGAGCATGATCTGATGCAGTTCTATCTAAAATTTGGAGTTCGAGAGTTGAGAATCTTATAAGCCAATGTGGGTTTAAGAGAATTCTGTCTAATTTGCACCAAATTCTTGTGAGACCATACCTGTTATTGCACCATGTGTACTGGCATCCTTTAGAGGGAACATCTATCAAACCTTGCCCCTCAATTAAGTCTCGAAAGTACTGAATGGACTTGGAGAGACGAAAGGCTTTACCTCCTTTCTTGTCTTCCTGAAGCAGAATTGAGTTAAAGTCTCCTACAAGTGCCCACGGGATGTCGTCCACGCTCAGCTTGGAGAGGCTTCTCCACAGGGTTGCCCTGACACTTGAGAGGTTGCTAGCATAAACACAAGTCAACAAAAAAGAGAAGTCAACAGTTGTGATTAAGGCATGTATGTGTTGCGATGATGATTGGAGTGAGGTCACCTGAATATGCTGCCCCTTCCAAGCTAGGATGATTCCTCCTGAGGCACCAGATCCTTCACTGTATATTCCCTTCCATGCTCGGCCTAGCCTGCACAGGACCTGTTCGGAGTTCTCCCCTGTGGCATGAGTTTCTACAAGTACTACTATGTCTGGGTTGTGTGTTCTTAACAAGTCGGCGAGGCGGTCCCGGACCTTCCCCCTATACGCCCCCCGACAGTTCCAGGAGATTATTTTCATATGTTGAGGTCAAGGGTGTCTGAGGCACCCTTGATTCTCTTTATCTGCACATCTTGTACGATAAGGCTATTAGTATCAATTTTGTTTACAGGCTTCTTACCCTTTTACCTACCTCCTCTGGTACTGCTCTTGAGAAGCGGAGGAGCCTCCGGGGGAGGTTTTGCCTTCCTTCGAGCCACCTGCGTCCAAGGCCCGCGTTCTAAGTCAGAGTCTTCCTGCTTCTCCTCCTCCGAAACCCCTTGGGTTTCCTCCTCCCCTGGCTCCTCATGGAAGAGCCTTGCCTTCATCAGTTCCACAAGGGCTTCATGTGACCTTGTGGAATGCAGGATTGCCGCCGACACTAGTGATTTTTGCCTTCTCAAGGGACCTGGGATTGACAAGGG
Source organism: Pontederia paniculata (assembly GCA_001647135.1). Classification (NCBI taxonomy): domain Eukaryota; kingdom Viridiplantae; phylum Streptophyta; class Magnoliopsida; order Commelinales; family Pontederiaceae; genus Pontederia; species Pontederia paniculata. Next base: position 7,078 of record LTAE01008304.1, on the reverse strand, counting down.
GGAGAGGATCGCCGTTGTTCCGCCCAAGGGAGGTCTCTCTGAGATCGCCGTCCCTTCTTTTGCTCCACTCTGAGGGTTTACTGGGTGGCATGAGGAGGGTTGAGGTGAGAGGTCTGGATCTACCGAGGGATTACGGATAATACCCTCCAAGGGCTCCTTGGTAAGTCCGTCCCCCTGATGCGGTCCACGTGTATCCAGATTAAGGCATGTCTCCTCCCCCGGTACATCAGAGCCGACCATCTGCTCACAAATATCCAGGTTATAAGAATCCCCTTTTTGCCCTTCCTCCATCCTATTTTGACAGTTTTCCTCCCAGATGCCTCCATGTGTCCCTTCCGCTTCATCAGGTTGGTGAGATTCACCTAGGGCAACAGAAGGCGACATGCACCCGGTTTGGCCCGGTTCGGCTGCTTGAACCCGGTTCAATTGTTCTCCACGGCGCTGCGGGCTGCTTGATGGTTTCTGGCGAGATCTACCACGTCGTCGCTCCGGCTGAGATGTCGATCTTCCTGAGATCTTTCCCCCGACCCTCTGCTGAAGGGGAGCTTGGCGTCGCCTAGCCGGGAAGGCCTGCATCCATGGTCCAAAGAGCAGCACCTTCCCCGCGGCATCGCCTTCCTCAACCCTCGACTGCAGTTCAGGTCTTTCCGGGCAATTTTCCAACATGTGTCCTACGCGACCACAACGGAAGCAAAAGAACGGTAAATTTTCATATAAAACTTTTTGAAAGAATCGATTACCATCCGGCTGCCTGATCCAAACTCCTTGTTTGATAGGTTTTGAGAGATCTAGCTCAACGCATATCCTAGCGCAGCCATCCACGATGCTTGGCTGCTCCTTCTTTGGCAGCAGTGGAGGGCCGAACGCAGAGGCGATGCGCCAGATAGAGTTTTGGTTTCCCAACTCAAAAGCGAGATCCGGCAACCTGATCCACACTGGAATCGCCCTTGGTTTCCAGTCCGCAGATCTAAAGAATGGCCTCGCCTGTATGATCTGCAGGTCCATGCCCTCAAACTCCCATGGACTACCTGTAAGCACCCGCATACGCTCTTCGCTGTTAGTAAATGTAAACAAAAAACAACGGTTACCCAGATCTGCTACTTCCAATGGTTCCTGCAGCTTCCAGAGTTTGGAGAGGGCAGATCTAAGAAGCTCTGTTGCGCTGACGCCAACACTCCTATGGACGCGGCCTATGAGGCTCCTGGCGAGCTGCTGAGATCTGTCCTCGATCTCCTCCTGCGGTATGGAGACTTCCTCCTGCACAGTCTCTTGAATAAATCGCCACTGCCGTTGGGACATTTCTCCTCTTTGAGAGGTTGGGGCCCGGACAATGTCTGACCATGTGCGCCCTTGTATATGGCTGTGGTAGGCTGGTGGCTTCGATGGGGGCCTTGATGGTGGATTCTGTGGGAGGTTTTCATGACTGAGGGGTGTTGTGGCTAGCTGGGGAAGAAGAAGAGGAGGATGAGAATGAGAAGGGGGATCCATGTGGTGTGAAGAGGTCAGAACGGGGAGGGGGAGGAGGAGGGGAAGGAAGGGGAAGGGGGGTCAGAGCTCTCCATTTTTTATTTGGTTTCCAACTTTTGTTCCCGAGTCTGATAGTTAAAATGTGTAACCAGAGTAACTACTCAGTAGGTGGGCAGNGGGGAGGGGGAGGAGGAGGGGAAGGAAGGGGAAGGGGGGTCAGAGCTCTCCATTTTTTATTTGGTTTCCAACTTTTGTTCCCGAGTCTGATAGTTAAAATGTGTAACCAGAGTAACTACTCAGTAGGTGGGCAGCAGCAGCCGCAGCAGTAGAGGGTGTTTTCATATTTGATTCATATTTGGTCGAGGTTGAAACGTATGAAGTATATCTTCAAATAACTCTACTTCCAGAGTTAGATGTAAGATTTAATTTGTGTTGCATCATCTAAAATTTCCTTCACGCTTACTCACACGATCTAAAATTTCCTTCACGCTTACTCACACGCGTGCGCGTGCGCACACAAAATATGTATATATACTTGTTGTCTTTTCTTGCTTCAAGCATATAAAAACTTATGTGAGTAAACAATTTCTAAAGGTCCATTTTTTTATAGCAAGCTGATCCTTTGGTTCTGGAACCATTCATCCCGGAGCCACCGAAGCCCAGATTCTACTCATTCTGCAAAGTAATGACTGCATCTGATATCAAGAGTCATGGTGGTTTTTAAGTTCCACGTAACCAGCCAACCGAATGCTTGCCTCCCCTGGTCAGTGGTAACTACTCATCTTATTTGTTGGTTCTGTGTTTTTCATTCATGTAATTCCTATTGGTGTTAGCGTTGTAATGTTTATTTGTATATTATGATATGCAACAGGATTTCCCAAGTCAAGAATTGGTATGTGGTGATTGTTCCTCCGTATGTTATTCATTTGTCAATGACAGATATGATAATTGAGTTGATCAGCTAAAAACTGATCCGTATAGAAAATGGGAAGATTAGTAAATGAATATCGACTGAGCAGGCGGACCTAAGAGACATTTGCTCACTACCGGGTGGAGCAAATTTGTTTGCTCCACAAAATTGATCCCAGGAGATTCATTCATCTTCCTCAGGTAAAAACTTGCTTCCAAGATCTATCCTACTTTTATGCACAGTTTGTGTCATGATCATAGCTAACAGGTTTAAAAGGAGAACAGGGGAGAAGGTGGAGAGCTGCGCGTAGGGGTGAGGCATGCTCAAGTGCAACGCATGACTCATACACCACTAGTGTTACATAATTTGATATATGCAATTTATTATGAATTTCACTAATAAAACATGATGTTGCTTGGGACAGCTTGACAATAGTTTAGTATTTCAATTATATTTCTTTAGATACACCTCATATTATATTAATTTTTTTCCACATAAACTTGACTTCAATACTTATACATCCATATATCATACATAATTTTTGAAGAAGAAAAATCTATTTAAAAATTTATTTGAACACATATTACAAACTCAAAAAGTATTACATCAATTTGAAATTTCAAACTTTAATGAACAAAGTTATAATCCATATAAGGTTCTTTAGGATCCAATAGCAATATGCATTTTATCGTTGAAGCTCAAATATAAGTAACAATATTATTTTCAAATCTCAAATTGACATTTCATTCATTAAAACACTAATTAAATCAACATTATGACATAAAAATCTTAATTCATAGGCTCTACTTTCATTTAATTCATAATCCATCACCTTCATAATCATATAAATGAGATTATAAGTAAATCAAGCTCTCATTTCGATCAAATGGAATTAGATGAATTTATTTATTACATACCTTAGAATTTAAAAATATTTTTTTTCCTTTTCTCTCTTCCTAGCCTAGCCTTTGATTCTCCTCCAAATCGGTAGCCCTCTTTTGTTCTTGATCCTCTTATTTGCTTACAACTATCTTTGGATAAGCTCCAACGATGATGAAAAGAATAAGATAACACCCTAAATCTAAAGGGAGCTTTCTCGGTGGAGAAGACTAAAGGAAAGATAAAAGGTGTGGTGAGAAAAAAATAAAAGCTACTTTAAAATTTAAATTTTATAATTGAAATTTAATTTTTGATTTTGAGCTCAAGAGGTTTAAAATGTCTTAATGAACTTAAAACTTCTTATTAAATTTTTAATCTTAAATTTCATAAAGAATGTAAATAACCCATTTATTTTTTTGGGCTTTACAATCATCTTATTCTTGCCCTCCTCGTTGAATCTCAAATTCACACATTTGAGAAGAATGGAAGAGAATTTCTTATCCATCCCCCTTAATTACCTTCCACTTCAAATCAAATCAAATAAATGTAAGTGATGCATTAAGAAACCCAAATTTGGAATATAGGCAGAGTCCAAATATGTTCACAGAATAGATGAGCCAGCAGTCACTCTCAAAAATTTATTTGGAACTTCGGCTGCGTCATACCCACAAATTTAATTCGATCACATCCATACACAGAATAGATGAGCCAGCAGTCACGCTCAAAAAAAAAATTGAAACAAATGATCAAGTCTCTCGATTGCAAAACAAAGTCAAGCTAAACCTACATTCAATAAGGTTACATCAGATCATGGCCAGAATATGAAGGTTCAGCTCATAAGCATGATAGTGACTGCCGGAAGACCACCTTTTTTTATTGGCTAGCACTTAAATCTCCGTAACTCTAGCTATTCTTACGCCATATTTGGCATGACATAAAAATAAATTATGGTACATCGTTAAATACAAAAAAGAGTAGCGACAAGCGACATGCTGCAAACGTATTGAGACACTTGAACACCCAACGTTTGGAGGTTCAAAAGTAGTGCACAGAGATTTCTTGTCTAATATATCATTTTTAATGCATATAATAATGTAATAATTTAAAAACTCTCATATGTCCATTTGAGTCTTTTAACGATCATAAACTAATTCAAATGTTTTATTTGTCAAACACATTTATTGGTAGACCGTTAATAGCTAATCGCTAATCGCTAGTCACTATTCATCGTTTGAACCGCTATCCTCTAATCATACCGCTACTAGCTAGTTAAACTGCTAATTAAATCTTAGAACAATGCGTTTGTGGCTTTTTCGCATAAGATAAAAAAAATGTACTTATAACATAAAATGATGGCGTAAAATATATTACAAGTTCTTGTACTTATGATTTCGGATACAAGAGAATGACCGAATATATACAGGACAAGTAAATATCAGTATGAAAAAGTTCCAATCATAAAGCCATCAATTAGATTGCACTCTAGGAATATGATCAGCACATGACAGAACAGCGCTCTAAAAAAGTAATACAACAGAACATGCGGGAATCCACAGAGGATTCACACTCGAAACAGCTAAGAAGAACATGAAAATATGAGGTTCCGAATACCTCTTTTTTTTAAGAGGGAGTTACTATAATATTTGATAAGAGCATGAAACAAATAATTTTATCTTAATAAATATGGATGGTTAGATAAGGTAACCATCCAAGCTTTTTCAAAAAAAAAAAATCTAAGATCCAACAATGATATCAAATTTCCTCATATTTGTTCATTATATGTAATAAAAAAATAGCCAAATTGATTAATGTGATTAATAGTCAGAAGTATCTTAATCTAAAACTAAAATATTCAGAAATTTATATTATCTGAAAAGAAAAGAAATGAATAAACAAAAAAAGGGACCAACATGGCATCGAATACAATGCTCCATTTCCTCGAAATTTTGGTGCAAGAAATTGAAAATTTTGAAAAATGAAGTGAAATCTTTTCCGACAAATCAAGATACTACATCTACAGAAGAAACTCCAATACCTTTTTTTGGGAGAAAAAATCTTCAATACTAACACTCTCGTGCATGACTTGCAATATAAACCATATAGATCACTAAATTCAAATTCAATGATGGCCATCTATTACAACCTTTTTTGAGGGGTATCTAATACCACTTTTAACAAGTTATCTAGAACAAATAATTTGCCATTTATGTAAGGCTCGAGTCCTTGACCTGTAAAGGTTCACAACTGATCGGGGACCGACTAGAAATAAATTATATATAGATAAAAACACTCAACCTATTAGATTATTGATATAAATAAATTGAAACACGGATGCCGCCAAGAGGAATTGGAAATCATCCTCATGTAAGCAAGACGGTTTGTGCCAGCATGGTGTCTAACGGATCGAAGGAACAGATAACCAAATATCCAGACCCATTCCGCTTCCGAACTTGGGTTGGACCATAACGTGATGGTGCTAAGCCCATTAGAAGACAACAATAATCATGAAGCCAGATCAACATCGCCGCAAACCATTGTAGGTTTAACACTATCCATTTACCATCAATTATTTAAACAATGTATGAGGCAGCATTCTCCTAACGTGAACCATGTCTTAAATAACCCGAGCCACACGTTCTAGGTGTCGTGGTTACAAGATATAACTCTATCGACATGGGGCAGTGTCTTCAAGCGAACATGGGGTACGTCGCATCAGGTAGTTCATCCTTCTCAATGTTAAAATAATATAGAACACGATGTTCTTCCGCATTCGGAGTGATGTGTGCCATGTTCCGTGTGGTCCCAGACCAAACATCTGATCAGTTTGGTTATAGGGTTTGTTTCCTACATACGCTGGCTGGTCGTGTTCGAGAGGGAGGGGGGTCATGTCCGACCATCTATGGTCGTGACTTCTCAATTTTTTTATGTTTTAAGCTTAGGTTTTCATGGAGAAATCTTCCTGATATTATATATGAAAACAGATGTAACCTGGGGATCTAACGGAGGACCATTAAATATACAAAAATCTCAAGATCCATACAAAAATTAAGGGATCAAACTAGAAACCTAGTATGCATAAGGGATCCGCTATGAATATACTCTTTTTGCACATTCTAGAAGTTCCTCGCCTTTGTTCCTTTGTAATCCATGCGTTGCTCTCTTTCAATTTCTCCTATCGTGGTTTTTGTATGAAAAACTAGAGAACAAAACTATGACCATAAGGGAGAGATCAAGTTCTTACATCTTCACCTAACGAGAGAGAGAAAGAGGTATTCTGTGTGATAGTTAGGAGTGAAATAATAACTTTTGAAGAGATTATGTCGTGACCTAAGGGTTTATATATGAGAGTATAGGATTTCAATTAATTTTTAAATGGAGTGAAACCCTAATTCTCAAACCCAATAGAAATGCAAAACACATGGCTCAACAAAGTCCGTAGTCCGGGTCTAACATGGTCCATGTTGGACCTGTAGAATTTGGATGACAACAAGAGGGGTGGCGAAATAATGTATTAGAAACTTTTACTCTCTTTTCTTTATCTTAGTGTATTATGTTAGCAGAAGCAAGCATATACAAATATAAACAAACAGAGAAGAGAGTAAGGAGAGAAAACACAAACACACAAACAAACACGAAGTTTGTTATCGAGGTTCGACCGAACTCCTGGCCTACGACCCCGCTCCGATCTTCTCCCACGAGATCTTCGGAGTTCACTATTTCCTTCTTCAAGGACGAAGGCTCCCTTACAGCTTCTCCTTTCTTGCACGAGGACAAGGAGACAACCTCTTACAATGTAATCGCTCAAGATCGTTTGGACCCTTC
>LTAE01008303.1:0-20824 GCA_001647135.1 Pontederia paniculata | reverse complement strand
CCCCTCTTGGTGCCATCCAGATCCTACATTATTATATTTAGTTCATATTTATGTAGTATAATGAAACCTGATCGAAGTTGGATTTTTCAGTGGAAAGATTATAATAATTATGTTGATGAAAATTTTAAGGACGAAGTTGATGAATTCTTAAAGTTTGCATATGAAGAATGAGGTGCAGTTGATTCTGTTGGTCGCATTCGTTGTCCATGTGAGAATTATAAGAATAAGAAACTAAAACTACGATATTATGTCAAGATGAATTTATATCAGAAGGGTTTTGGATAGATTACTTGAATTGGACATTGCATGTTGAATAATATTGGAAAGATGAAAGTCCAAGTAATCAAGCCAATTATGTGGATTCTTCGACAAATTCATACAATGATATGGTGCGAGATGCAAAAGTTTGTGCTACATTTTATCGAGAGCATGAACAAAGAGAAGAAACTCATAATCCTTCAGTTTTAAAATTTTATATTCTTTTAAAAAAATGCATACGAACATTTTTAGAATGGTTGCGAGCAATAAAATGTGTTATTTTCTATTTCACAATTGATTAATTTGATGTCTGAATATAATATAAGTGGGAAATACTTTGATAGAATGATTTGTATTATCAAGAGTATGTTGTTTTCCTCTGAAAAACTTTTTGAAAATTATTATAAGTGCTAGAGAATGATGAGTGAACTTAGATTAGAGTACTAGAAGATTGATACTTGTGGCAACCATTGCATGTTGTATTACAAGGAGCATATTGAATTAGCAAATTGTTATGTATGTGGTGAGTCTTGATTCAAACCAAAGTCAAATTTTAATAGTAATCAAATGAATATTCATGTTGAAATATTTAGATATTTCCTATCATCTTAAGATTGCAACGCTTATTTTTATCCAAGAATATTGCACAACTTATGTGATAGCATGCAGAAAGGGTGTGAAGTGATCCTCAATTATGATACACCCTTTAAATGTAAAAGCGTGAAAATATTTTGACGCATGTCATCCTAATTTTGTTGCAAAGATCCCAATATAAGATTATGTTTTTGTGTAGGATCACTTGGCACCAAGAGGGGGTGAATTGGTGTAATAAAACTTGAAACCGATTTCACAATGAAAACGTGGAAGCTCAAAATCGATTTATCGCAAAGCACAAATTGTAAGTTCTCAATCAATAACAAGTGCAATAATGATATGAGAATGCAAGATGATAAGTAAAGCAAGTAAGAGAGAAATGCAAACTCAAGACATGGANTTATGTTTCCTTTGAAGCCTTGCCTTCATTTTGCACATTTGAACTTCTTTTATAGTCTTCTTTCTTCAATATGGCCGTTGCACACTTTTCCTAATGGATTTGACATAAAAAAAACTAGTTGTTGGGACTTTTCTGCACGCCAGTGGTCGACCGCTCCATGTTACTGGTCGACCATTCTGCCAAAATATAGCCATTACACTTGCAGCGATCGACCGCTCCTCTATATCGGTCGATCGCTTATCTTGAGTCAGCTTGATAGACTTGCACTCTTTCAATTATAACTCTTTGCACTGATATCTGATTGATGTGATTCTTGATTCTTTGGAAAGTTGAGAAATGTATCTACATTTCATGTATTAATTCTGAAATCTAAATCAGATGGGAACAAGTTCAAATATTGATGTAAAGTTCAGTGCATATAATTTTACCTTAAACTTACACACCTTCACTATTTTGTATATAACTTTTTGTATCGATATCCAAATGAGACAATTATTGAATGTGTAGAAATCTAACAAATTCATCTACAGTCAATGTATTCATGTCTCAACCTACATCTAAAGGGAACATAGACAAATATTAAGTTGATCTTCAGTGCATGTAATTTGACTTTGAAATCTTCACATACTTGCCCCATTCTAATGTGTGCATATATATTTTCCAAAGTTTTCATAAGGTTTTCATCATCAAAAGAATATAAGTATGAAACAAGTCATCGAGTCATATTTTCAACATTTCGCACTTATGGTTTCAATCCACTTGGGGGCTCAACAACATCATATTCATGTTGGCAATGCATTTGTTACTCTTTATAATCTTCCATCAAGTATGTGCTGTGTAAGTAACACATATTTTTTACTTGCATGATTCTTTGTCCAAAGTCGTCGAGTAAGAGTATAGATGTGTATTTCAGGCCTCTTGTTGATGAATTAAAAATGTTATGGGAGGATGGAGTTTTGACATATGACAGTTCAAAGAAGCAAAACTCTATAATGAAAGTGGCACTATTGTGGACGATTAATAACTTTCCTGCATGTGGAATGTTAAGTGGATGGAGAAGTAAAGGGAAACTCACATGCCCACTTTGTGGGAAAAGCACACAATCATTTTACTTGAAACGTGATAGAAAATTGTAGTTGATTTGAATGACATCGAATGTTTTTGCCGATCAAGCACGTCATGGGACGTGATAGAAATTATTTTCGTAAGGCAACTATGAGAAACAAAATACCAATAATCAGAATTAGTAGTCTTGAAGCATTATCGCAAATTAATGTGATTGATACTACAACTTTTGGACTGAAGGCACCACAATTCGACCATTTGGATTTGGCATTGATCATGATCAGAGAAAGAAATATTTTGGAATTTATCAATATTGGTCCTCAAATCTAGTACAACTTATCTACATGTTATGCAAGTGGAAAAAAATTGTATTTGATAACATATTCAACATTGTTATTGACATTAAAGGGAAAATCAAAGATAATATGAACTCTAAAGATGATTTGAAGCTCATATGCAAACGTCCAGAACTTGAATTAGTTCATCAAAATGAAAAGTGAATAAAGTCAAAAGCTACTTATACATTAAGTAGTGAACAACGTAAGTTGGTGTTTGAGTGGATAAAACAATTGAGTTTCCGGATGGATACGTGTCTAACATATCTCATTGCATCAATCTTGAAGAGGGTAAGATATTCGGGATGAAAACACATGATTGTCACGTATTTATGCAAAGATTAATTCCAATCACCTTTCGAGAATTTTTTCCTAAACCTATATGGGGGACAATCACTGAATCCCAGCATATTCTTTAAAGAATTGTGCGCTTGTAGCATACGAAAAGATGATATGATGTATTTGAAATAATCAATTATAGTTACCTTACGCAAAGCAGAAAAATATTTACACCATCATTCTTTGATGTCATGGAGTCTTTGGTCATCCACCTCGCCTATGAGGCAAAAATAGTAGGGTCATTACAATTTTGATGGATGTATCCATTTGAGAGATGCATGTTATACTTAAAGACAAAGACAAAAAATAAGGCAAAAATTGAAGGATCTATATGTGAAGCATATTTTTATGAAGAAGTTTCTAATTTCACATCGTTGTACTTTGAATCTGAAATTCAAACAAGGAGAACTCAAGTCCCACGAAATAATGACGGTGAAGAAGAAACTAATAAAGATGGCTTATCCACTTTTAAGTTTCCAGCACTTTCGATTTGGAGAACACATAAATTTATGTTAATCGACGATGATTTATTGATTGTGGAAAGTTATGTCATCGTCAATACTTTGAAAGTGGAGCATTATCTATAGTAAGGATATTTACTGAAAATTGGTTTATATTAGGTTATAAATATCACAATTCATAAATTCCATTTTTTTGTATAGGAAATTCGAAGATTTTCAAAGATAATTGAATTATAATATGACAGATGATCAATTTTTGCAACTCCGAGATGAATAAATTTTCGAGTTGGCTTAAGAAGCAAGTGCTTGACGGCAAAGTGACAAATAAAGATATTAGAAATTGGAGTTATGGACTGAAGAAAAAAGTGATAATTTATAACGGTATCATCATCAATGATCATAGATTTCACACTGAAGAATATGAAAGAAACAAATCTACGATGAATAATGGTATTTGTGTTCGAGGTTGTTTATACGGCGAAAATGAGTTGGATTATTATCAGTCATCGAGCAAATTATCGAATTACCATACTTGGAGACGTGAATGTTTTCGTATTGTGTTGTAGTTGGTTTGATCCACAACATAATGTTATGGTTGATGACACTTATAGATTGGTAGATGTGAAACGTAGATCAATGTTTAATTCTATTGAACCGTTCATTCTAGCTGAACAAGCACAATAAGTTTACTATGTGAAATATTCTTCAACTAAAATGAGTGTTGATGGATGATGGACAACGTGCAAAGTAAAGAACAAGTTGTTCTTTGAGGAAATGATAAATGTTGAAAGTACTTTATTTGATGGCATGTCATATGTCGATTATTATCAAGCTGATCAAATCACATGACTAATAAATGTAGCCCACGACAATGAAATAGCAACATTGGTTGACAGAAAGTCCTATGGAAGAAATATTAATGAAATATATTGTCCTCTTGAAGTTGAAGATGAACAATTTATAAACAACAATGATACCACTGATTATGAGACTCACGAAGAAATATGAGTCACTTTCAAGCTCTTGAATAAGTTATTACCTTAAGTAATGTTTATATTTTTTTACTATTATAATAACATTAACAAATGAATTTTTAATATTTTGTATATGTTTTTACATGTTATGAATAATATTGTTTATATGTTATTATTGGTTGTGGCTCCTCGTGGTCGTGGGGGAGCTCATGGGAGCGGCACAAGCCGTGGCACTCCACCAGAGGAGGATGAGATCATGATTGATCTTGACTCTGAGATAGATAATATTTTATTTATTATTGCTCTTTGTTAATAGTTGTTATTTCTAGAATTTTATTTCAAACAATATTCATGTTGGGTCTTCATCATCCTAACAAAAACCTTACAACGTCATACCTTCTACCGGAGTTACGGTGGATGACAAGAACAATTTGTGAGTTGATAATATATGATTTATTAATAAAAATATTTTCTTAATGTATGAATATAATGTTAAATGCATTAATCAATTTAAGTTTGCTTTCATTCACGATGTATTCATCGAGAATTCAGCGAGTTCATTCTTTCGAGGCTCCTAATAGGCTATGCACATTGAACGACATTTTGTAACCTTATCAGGATGACATGTATAGTGCGTTTAAGGTAAAATTATTTTAGTCCAAGTATTTGAAATTGATTTGCAAAATAATAACAAGTTATCTTTTCAGGCCAAGTATAAAGGGGAGGAAGGTCTTCCCAAATGTTATAATGAGGAAGATTTTTAATATTGTAACTTCTACTCGTCTCAAATTTCAACTACAATTGAGATGCAAGGCTTGCCACCGACGATAGCATTCTTGGAGCAAAGGATAAGCATGCTCTGTATATTTCAAAAGAAGTTTAATTTTCTATTTGCGAAACTTGGTAAGTAATAGCTGTATTAGATTTATATTTTTTTCAACACTTATTATTTTCAATGGAGGGCGTCACCTGAATATCAAGAGAAAATTAGTAACCAACAAAAATAATAAATTGTCTAAGTCGGATGCGGCATGCCATTGTGGATGCTCTATTGGATTTATAGAGTATAAATGAAAAATGGTATCTTTTTCAAATTATCATAATTTTGAATCTTATCATAAAATAGTTCAAGTAAATTGTTTAATATGTAAAATGATTGTTATAGGATTTTATAAGTGGCGGAAAATTGACTTTCGAGCGGTGTACAAAGAAATTTACACCAATAAAAAAATCAATCAATTCATCTCGGAGCAAGCAAAATAAATTAAGGTATATTTTTATAACACTCATTTCAAATATTTCTCCTTAAGTATTTGAAATGGAATTAACTATTTTCATTTACATGAGACATATGACTTTGCTTGTGGCGGAGAAGTATAGGGATAATGTTGACGAATACCCCGAAGTCGACGAGGAGGTATGGGAAGAAGTTGTAGGACTTACTAAGGAGTGTCGACTTCATGGGTTATGTAAATTGAGTTCACAAGCAAGTGCTTCTTCTGTCGTTGGTCCTTCAGCAGTTCAGTCATCGCACCCTCCTCTACGACTATGACTAAGATGAGGACTTTGTGGTATAGGTCGTAGATGATAGGGTTAGGCCACTATTGCTCGAGGTCTTGAGTTTGATTCACGACCGACCTACTCATCGCACTCCTCCATCTGACGATTAGATCTTTGTGTTTGACAAATAAACTTAGATGTATTAGAAGTTTGTGTTGTGATACGTTGAAATTTGTATTGTGATACTTTAATGTGATGTGACTATTAGTACTTTTACATGAAATATTTATTGTGTTATGAATGGATGAGTATATATGTCGGATGTGATGATATCTACTGTATATAAGGTTTATATGATATGTATTGTATATAAGGTTTATGTAAAAAATTATTTTAATTTTTCACTGATTTCGTAATTAGTGATGGTTTGGTGATAAATTAGCAACAGATCAACGACGATTTTTGTTGTAATTTTTTTCCTTGATACTTTGCAACGCATTAGTGATAGTTTAGAGACGGTTTGAACAAAATTTATTCACTTTAAGACAACGTAGCGAAGAAATGTAACATAGGGATAATTATTTAGCGACAACTTTAAGAAGATTTAGCTACATATTAGCGACGATTTTAACTAGGGAGTAGCGATGGTTTTCATTTTAGCGACAATCTAGCGACGAAAAGTCATTCATTTTTTAAAAAATAGGAAACCAACGACAATTCAGTGACAATCAGAGATAGTCAAGAGATAATGTAGCGACGAAATTAGTGATAGAATATATTTGTCGCTAATAGAGACTAAGATTTGGCGACAATATATTATTGTCGTGAAGTCGTCGCCAAATTGTCGTTGGTTTTTTTAGCGACGTATTTTTGTGTCGCTAAATTGAGTTATTCTTATAGTGTTCTCTTCTCACGGCATCAGATCAATATGGAAGAGGAGAGGTCAAGAAGATTATTCATCATAGAAGAGGAGTGAGGAGAACGATTTAAGGTAAGGAAGAAGATAATTTGGTTACAATTCAAGTTATGTAAATAATGAGATCAACCTTAGGGTTCTTCATATATGTAGTCTATGAATCAGGAGTATTATTGTCCCTGTTATAAGTCTATGATCGGCCTGCAAAATAATCATTAATTCTATACCCCCATTGGCCTACGAGATGGAGACAAACTAAGGTATCCAGAGGCACAAACATGGGACCTACCCGACATGGTTCGCACTTAGCGAAGTCAAGAACGGATTGCGTCATTCTCAACATGGGTCGCATTCCTGAAATGACATCGGAGCAAAAAAAGGGAAATGGATCGGGTCACACCCTTTGACGTGGGTCGTGCTCCTTAGGATCGAAGATGGAGCCAATGAAGTAACTCTAACCTAGAACGGACCATGTTGCCCTTGGACGAGAGCCATGTCCAGTTGGTCGTTCAAACTGAATTAGAAAATGACACGATACGAGATCGTGTCACCTTGAACTTAGGCTACATTCAGTCAAACACCGTTCGCGCCTGACCGAGCGCCTCTCATGAAAGAAGGGCAACACGGGCCGCATCATCTTCCAACGCGGGCTGTGTTCTCTCAATTGACACCCAAATTATTTAATTTTCTTCTCTATTTGTATATGATCTGATTATATTGATTTGTTGGGGATGATTTGATGAGCGATGTGGGTATAGTTTTTCTTAAACGATAACCTAGCTCAATGGATGGTAGGATTAAAACTTATTAACGATTTTGATTGAACTTGAGCATGAAGAGAATGAGCCTTGGCGAATTGAGAGATTTATCCCTATTGTTAATATGGAGTTGAGACATAGGGTAATTGAATTTCTTCGGGGACTACTCTTTGTGGGTTTTTATTTGGGTTAGAGCGACCCTATGACCTAACTAGTCATAAAACATCAGGGGTTAATCAACATCTTCAATGCATTGATAAAGATCCATTATTGTTTGTAATGATGTCCATTTAAGATAAGATAAATAGAAAAAAGTAAAATGGTCCTAAGATAATGGTGGCTTGAATATATTGAACAAGAAAGATTATGTACATCATGAGATGAGATGCAATTGATATTCTTACTATCAATGAATTAATGAATCATATTGAAAAGAAAGATTTGAAGTAATGAAAAATATATAATAAATCTTTTGTTTATGATTATGATTATATGATAAGACATATTTTTTCTATTTATATATTCATATATGTTTTACTCTATTGTTATGAACTTTACGTATTGAGCTTTATAACTCCTGGGAGAATTTGCTTCCTTGCATCTGATCCTGAAGGTAAATTATGTGTAAATAGATGATGATGATGATAATGATGGCGTAACGGTAGTATGATGATATTCGTGATGTGATGACTTGCATATGATATAGGTAATAGTTATGGTTAAGTATTGACTTCCGTAATGACATATCATCATATTGACCAATCAATTGATCAAAAATGAAGTCAAAGATGTAGGTCTCTAGCGTCTTTAGAGGGACATTCTATGAGGTGACGAAGTGTGCTTTTATTGAAAATTTGAAAGATTATTCAGTTACAAATTAAAATTATGAGACTAAAATGAGAACTAAGCAATTTTTTTTTTTTTTGAAAAGAGAACTAAGCAAAGTTAAAAAATATATATTTATGAAAATTAAATATATCTAAATTTTAATTTCAAATGAAGAGAATCTTTCGTGAAAATGTTGCAAAGCTGAGAGATTATTTTTTTATGAACCAAAATTGAGAGACAGTAAAATTAAAGCACAGTTAGAAAAGCATTCACTAAAACTACTTCTTTTGGATGGTGTTCACTGTTCATCTTTCAGGGAAAAAATACCCTATTTATTTTGCATGTTATAACTTTAAGAGAGATACATTTTAGGGAATATGATTGTTTATCTTCTGCATGCTGCAAAATTATAAAATAAGTTAGATAAAGTTTATGCCAAACATTAAAGTAAGAAGAGAAAAGTGGTAAATCCAGTTAACATTTACTTTTTGGTTCATGATTTTTCATGCCATTAGAAAAGTGATGAAAAAATCACTTCGAGCGAGAGCATATTTGATTCTCCATCCCATCCTTCGAAAACTTGCAGTTTGCTCAAAAGAGACATTATGACGACATTGGACATGCCAACAAATTGTTGCTGGTGGTTATCTATGACGCCGAGGACATACATTAGTTTTCCAAAAAACAATGATACCTCAGGAAATGGTAACTAAAATTAGGCGCGAGAAAAAGTAAATTTCACATAGGCTAATGGTAACAAGTCGCACAGGATTTCTTTCCACAGATAAAAATCGATCATTATAAGTTCATAAATATTTTCCTAGGAATGAGACAAGATAAGATGTGCTTTAAATCTTACAGCCAACAATATATGAACTGTGCCGATGCATTTAGTCAGAAAGCTAGAATTTTCAAGAGAAACAAAACTATCACAGCTTCATCGGGACTTTTTTGCAATAATATTTTCAGTGCCTGCTTATGAAACCTGGACGACATTCGGGATTTATGGCCAGGAACGCAGAAGAACAAGCCAATAAGACTGTCCGTAGCTCACTCTTCAGCGACATTCACCAACTCATACTCCACTAGGGACAAGTTATTGTCCTCTTTTACAGTGAAAGTAGCTGGTTCAGTAACTTCAACGCGTCCCCACTTGTCAACAGCAAGCCTCATTGAACCCTTAAACATATCAATCTTTGCATTCCGAAGAATGACAGTGGCGTCGGCCTTCATTAAATCAACTGCCATAAACAAAGGTACATGAATCAGCTTTTGAAACATAATAACTTTTGCAAGATTACCCATTATACTACAGTACACATTATTTACAATTACATTCAACAATGCTGTGGAATGTGAAAATCTAATGGGTGTTTGAATAGGGGAAGGGAACAGAGGTTAATGTGAGGGAGGGGCAAACCATTCAACCTGATATTGCAGTAATTTGGTTTTATTAATTTGAAGGGGGTATAGATTATTTTGTTACCTTCTACTCCATTAAAAGTTCTATCCAAACAAGACCACTTAGTGTACTAATACATACAAAGAAATTTGAATTGAACATTGTCCAATCCAAACAGCCTAATAATATATTCCGAGTAATACTATTCCTGTTATAAGATTCTCGCAAAATTCTTTGGTTATTAAATTTAATAATGTAATTTACAAACCCCTTGTTGTCGGATCGATAAAGCAACCGTAACCTTGACAAAGACACATTAACAAAAAAACTCCTAAATTGCATTGCAAAGCAACTGTGCTTGTCGAGATGTCCTAATCCCCAACATAATGCTTTAAGAAAGTTCGATATTCATCTCCCAATAAATAATCAAGTTGTATGATCAATTGGATGGCACAACACCCTTCTCAGCATCTGTTCGACCCAAAGGTTTTATAATCCACAAACTGATAAAATCAACCATTAGTTCAAGTAGTCATTCTTTTAAAATGTTAAGCATAATATTTGGTTCTTTTAAAATGAAGCATAATATTTGGTTCTTTTAAAATGTTAAGCATAATATTTGGCGTTTGGCTATAATAGTCCTCAAAGGAAAAGGTCTTGAAACAAAGATACTGATGTTCAAATATTTGCACAATTCTATGCATGAATGAAACCAAAAGAAAAATAAAATAAATCATCATAACCCTCAAATAAGGTAATACACAAAAAGGCTAATATCACAAAATTCTAACTCACATCCTTTTCAATAAACCTTCAACAATACTCTATAAAAGAAAGTCTCCAACAAATTCAGTGGTGCACTTATATGTCAGACTTCAATAATGCATTCCTTAAAAAAAGTTCTAAAGTGAACAGTTTCACACTTCAGGAAGTACTTGAGGCAAAAAGAACACGAGAATTGACGCCACAACTGTATGTCAGACAGTGTGCTACTCAGCCTGGCAAACAAAAATGTCAGAATACATAGGACGAAATTCCTTCTTTTCTTATTATCTTGCTTGTTGGATAACAAATAGGTTAGCATAGAGACAAGTACCTACAAACCAAAAAGTAAGTTCCCTTGACGTATCCAGCCACGATTGTATCCCAAACCATTATCTTTACGAGCAAAAGAATCTACTTTGAGAATAAACAGTGGTCGCAGAAATTTAGATAAGCCGGTGGCATTCATCTACAGCAAGTGCTGTGGGGAAGGATCTTTTAATTTTGTACCCCCAGCTCTCCCAACTGTTATGACAGCAGCCAAAACCCCGCAAAAATTAGTACTGTTTTCTTCAGAGGAAAACTTTATTGGTCAATATGCCAATCATAACATCGAAGCACATCGAGAAACTTAATCTAAGGTACTAAAACGTTTCCCATTGCCAAAGGACCAAACAAAAAGTTGCAAGATCCAAATCCACAATCGATCACAAAGTAGAAAAAAAAAACAACTTTTTATCCATATCAGAAAAAGTGATCATAATACGAAATGGATTCAAATGCCTGCAACAAGCAGGATATCTAATCAAATCACAAAGGGAATTCGCGATCCACTACAACAAACTCGGAACTACCCCCATACCTTGTTCGTTGCGGGCGGTGAAGACGATGGTGCCAGTTTCGTCGCCGACAACGCACTCAGCGATGCGGGTGGGACGGAGGGTGCCGGCAGCGGCGACGGCGGGACGGCCCTTGCTAAGGACGGTTTTGGAGCTGACCACCTTGACGGTGAGGGTGTGGCCGCTTGTCCCGGGCTTCAACTGATCCACCTTCGTGAACACAGGTTTCCTCTTCGCCGAGGCCCCGCCTGCTTGCTGCTGCGTTGACGACATCGCCGATATGGGATCTCCGATAGATCAATAACTCCGTTAAGAATGCGGCGGCGGCAAAACCCTAACCCTAACGAGAAGTACCCGGCCGGAGACGAATCCAGTCCTATTATATGGCCGGTTTAAAATGGTCTCGCGACGATTAGTAATTTGCGTTCTTGGGGTCGTGGTGCTCTGTAAATGGAGGAATAGTTTAATTCAAAATGTCCCGCGGGACTGTTTTTTCATTTAAGGAGTATATTTTAAAATATGATTTAATTTATTTTTACTATATTGAAGATCTACTGAAATAGTAATATATGTTATTACTACACGTCATTAAAATGGTATAGCGTATAATACTGTATTATCTAAGTCAATCTTTTATTCAAAATATTTAATAAATATAATTAATAACAATGATTGGTGTTAATTCAAATGTTTCATTTGAAATTCAATAATTAATTCGTCAACTATTATTCATGACTATTAATTATTAAAATCACTAATACATACTAAATAAAATATATACTGAATCGCTTATATACACTAAAAGAGTACTGTGCCTCATTAAATTTAATGGCAACAAGATAATTGTCAATTACATATCATGTATAATCTTGAAAAATTAAATATATGGCAACTCAAAAGAAAAAAAATCATATAAAATATGAGCTGCTTTTATTTACTATTAATAAAATAAATCAGGATATGTACTATCTTGATATTTTTTTACAGAAAAATTTGAGATATTAATTTAATGACAGTATGGCTACAAGAAAATTGTTGCTAGTTAATAAACAGTAGTATTAAATAATTATTTGATTCGGATGTAGTTAGTTAGTTAGTCAAATTATTCGAGGGAGAAATTNATATATATATATATATATATATATTTTTTTTTTCTTTTCAAAATAAAGATTTATTCTTTCTTATACATTTTCAAAATAACTTTCTTCACAACGTCAAATCATATTTTTCCTTTAATATACTTTTTTAGAAAATTATTTTTTTCAATTAAACCAAACGCAATAAAGTTCTTTGAATTTGCAGCAGGCTACAAAATTGGTATCGTCACTTTAGTCCAGATTGGATTTGGGATAACTTTTAGTTCATTTCTTTTTAGAAAAATGAAAATTTAGTGACAAGCATATTATTATCGCATTAGTTTCTTATTTCTTTTAAAAAGTAATTATAACACGATGGTGAGTCGGTAATAACGATAAGTAAATTATACGAGTGCATGTAATAAAGGTGATTGGAATCAATAACATCGTTAGGGATGTCACGATTACCGAACCATCTTGCTCACTCTTTTTTTTTCTTTTTTTTTTCTTTTGCGTTGGGGTTGGGTCGAATTATCTTAACCATTTTCTCTTTCGCTCGGAGATTACAATTGTCATAATTATGAAAAAGAAAATTAGTAAAGTGGACGATATGCGATCCCGACAGTAATATTTAACCATCATATTAGGAAAAAAAGTCGAATCTTATTAAAAGTATAAAAAAAAGATATAAAATATCTTCGCAGTCTAGATCGTGGAATTAGTGAGATCTTATCATATTATACAATAATAAAATAATGATGATGATGATGATAATAATAATAAATTATTATTATTATTTCAAAATATTTCACTTTTAGATAGTCCTTCAAATGTATTCTAACAGATCAATTTTATACCATCGATCTCATCAACATTAGGTTACCATGGTTGAGTACATCAATCAATATTGGCTATCTTCCAATATGAGGTTGATATTATATTGTATCTTCTTTAAGATGCAACATCAGATTATTATCATTTTTTAGTTTTCTCTCTCTCTATTATATATATAATCGTCATTAAGTCAATAACTCTTGAAAATATGTTTCATCACGTGGACGAATCGATATTTGTCATGTGCTCAGAACATTAGAAAATAAAAATATGACACAAAACAAAGATCGACATAGCATAAAAATAAGCGGAAGACTTAAGAATCATGACACGAAATAAAACAATGGAAGATATTGTAACGCCATGCACCAACACGGATCATGTTGGTGCACAACATGGCCCGAGTTGGGGATTTTCAAGTGACAGTCCGTGATTTAATAAATAATAATATTTTTTAATCAAATTAAATTTCGAAATTAAATAAAATAAGAGGAGTTTGAATTGAATTAAAACTTAGGAAACCCTAAGAAGACTACTATAAATAGATCATAGGAGTAGAGAGCCCTTATAATTTTAATTCTCTCCCTCAAAATTCTAGCCACTAGTTTTTTTCTCCCTCACTCCTCTTCCACCGGGTGCTTAGGTAAGAGCCTCTCTCCCATGGTTGTCTCTCTCTCTCTCTCTCTTCTCTTTTCTCAGCTTAGGATGATGTTGAATCTATAGGAGAAGATGAAGGAGATATGCAGCACAGCATAAAGCAAGGACGAGAAGGCAAAGACAAGACTAGAACAAATCTCTAAAGGCGCTACAAGATTCGGTATGTAAATAGGGTGAATCTCAATAGATAGGTTTTTCATGATTAATAAATTGCATGTGATGATTCATACTAGATAATGATGATTAATATGTTTAAATCTCCATTTAATAGTCTAGATGAATAATTTTCATTTGTCTTGGATTAATTAATATTTTTCCGTGTACGAACTACATATTTTTAATTGTTAATAGTTATTGTTCACTGACGAAACATGTTTCGTGTTCAACTCAGACACGGTCCACGTCCGCTAGCGTAAATCCTAAAGGACATATGGTCGGCAAGACACAGACCATGTACACTCCGGAGACGACCGGCGTCCTGATACATGAAAACCCTAAAGTGCCGCCCATTTCGACGGACGCAACCTGATGATCGTACACAGTCAACATCTCCCCGACATACGACATGTGTCCCAATGTTAAACGAATTTAATACTAATAGTATATGTGTAACATGACCTGCGCTACGATCGGACACGGTCTGCATCGGTCGTGAAAGAAGAAATGAAAAAACCCTAACTGTTACGGTCGTGAAAAATGGCTCGGATTGAAGATGAACACGGCATGCATTGCCCTAACACTTTGGCCGAATTAATTATTTTAATGGGAAAATGAACAAAGATGTGATCCGCGTCGAGACCGAACACGGCTCAGGAAATGGAGTGTGTTCTAAGAGATTTATATCGTATTGATGAACAGGTAAACATGGATCGTGTCATCACCTGACACGACCCGCGTCGCCTACCAATGTCGGGGTTGTCGATGCAATGTTGTTCAGTACCGAATACAGACTGTATTCGTGGCCGACACGACCCATGTCGACGCTGCTGAAATGTCATTTTATTATTTTAAATGAATAGATGTTCAAGAATTAATTATGTGTACAAGATAAAGGACAATCATGCTTCATCTAAATTAAATAAGGAGGTCGTCATATAATGTTAAAGTTTGGGAGCAAAGGATTTCAAAGGTAGGACGGGTAGGACAACTGCAACTAAGTTCCTTTTGCTTGTCTTCTACCCTACAACGAAAGGATTTCTTGAGCATCCTCATTAATCACGACTTGTGCACCCCCATTGACCCATTGGCGAGACATCCAAGACTCATGAACCAAGTTTAAGTCACAAAAGCAACTCTTAAAGTCACATATAATCATTAATAAGATAAGTCAAAGATAATAAAGATAATCACTTGGTCTAATTATTATATTATCATATTTCATTAGAGGATTTAGGATTGAAGATGATGAGTGAATGATCATTGATTGATGAAAAGTAAAATGAATAATGAAAGATGATGTGGAGTAATTAATGTTTGGCATTAGCCATAGCCTACTCTTTAAGTAAAGATAAGAGTTGGAGTAATTGATGTTTGACCATCGATCTTAGCTTACTCCTTATATAAAGTAAAATAAGCTCTGAGTGATTGATTATTGACTATCTGTCATAGTTCACTCTTGATGCAAAAATGTAAGTTAAAGATGTAAGAAAATATGTTAAAGATAAAAAAGTAAAGTTAAAGATTATGAAAGATAAGTAAAGAATGAAAAAAAGTTAATAAATGAATAATTGATATTTTGGTCTTATTGTCATTAGCTTATTCCTGCATTTATTTATCATATTATGTTTATCTATTATTATTTTATATTAGTGGGTGTTATAGCTCATGGTGAATGTTTTTCCTCCGGTATTGAATCCTGCAGATGAGTGATTTGTAGTGTCTATGGCTGGTGATGCATGTGATGATCATGCTTGTGGTAGCTGCTACTGCACATGACTTAGTGATTCTTAATGTCTCTTCTTTTAACTTTTTCTATCGAGTTGTATTAGTTAGACTTTGAGACATTTTATTTTATTATGTAAAACTTTTACACTATGTTATTTTATAAAAAGAGTTTTGGATTTTAAAAGTTTTCTATTTTTTTCGCATTATTTTGACCTGCCTTGTTAGCCAACTATAAAGTCAACATATAATATGATGTATATGTAGCGCTCTCGGTAGGGTAATCTGCCACGTGACAGGGTGTGCTTTTGGGGAGTTACTGATATTAGCCTTGATCAAAAGAAGAGATAATTCATAGACTTGACATTAAACTCAACTTATGATTCCATAAATGTGAATTAACATGAAAGTGACATACAACACTTCTCCAAAGGCGATACAAAGTCTTTACAACATGATCAAAGATAAATACAACATAATTTGACTATGAGACTTAGCCCATAACTGAACCATGTGCATTCGCCATCATAAGCCACACCATCATCATAAGTAGCATTATTCTTTCTCACTTGCAGAATCCAGAAGTACGGGATGTGATAACCCTAATATAATTTAAGAATAATTATCATTTTTAGTAGAATTATTATACTAGAAAATTTGTTAGCATTTGTCATTCCTATGACCAATCAAATTTCGTCAAGTGGCACATATGAATAACAAAACATAATTGTAAATAAACCCTCTAAATTATATATTATCATAATATATGCTGAATTAGTATTAAATGATATTTATCAAGGATAGCTAATCATGTTAAATATAAAATTTTGATTGGACCACCACTTTAACCAATCATCAAACAAGTTGTCATAAGCAAGCAGATTGCCACCTCATATTTTAGATATTTTTTCTCAACCGTCTTACCTTGCCATAAAATCTTCAAAATAATTGTGGAGCTGCCTCCACCCCTTTGCTAAAGCCAAAAAAACATTTCAAAAGATAATACATTCTTTGGAGGGAAAGAAAATTTGCATTGTCAACCACTTCTGTAAGAAAGGTGACTTATAACTTGAGGGTTGTGAAAAAAAAAAGATAAGAATAAGATATGTATAGTGAATTCGTATAATTTTATTCATATATTTTTATGATATTCAATCCTTATAATGTTCTAGGTTATTATGTGTTTAAATATTATTTCTTAGCATCATTGTTGCTTCATAAAAAATGTTGGAATGAATATCTTTATATAATGTTATACATTATTTTACAAGGTATTTATATAAATATAAAAGAAAGTATATGAAAAAGTGTTATTTGTTGTAATCAGATGTGATACATTGTGATTGCTATTGTTATAAAAGTTATATGTTATATTGTTATAACTAATTGATCGATTGAAATAGATTTATGTAGACATGATTATATGAGTCGTGACTAATTAATTATAATTATGTTATATGAGTTATAAGTATGCTTCATATTAAAATTTTATTCTTCTATTATTATGAGTTATATGTACGAGCCTTAGCTCATGGGAATTATGTATGTATGTGTGAATATATATATATAGGATGGTCGCTGCTCGTGACATTGGTTGGCACATGGAACTAGCTCCTTGAGAATTTGAAATTATTTTGCACCATAACTATTTATATTTTGTAAAAAAAATCAAATTTGTACATTTTTAATCATGGTGAAATGATAGAGTAGCAATCGATCGAGTTAAGTTTTTTTATTAGTCACTTCAGCTAACTAGAGGGTTGAAGCGTTACAAGGGACATCCATCCCGGTAGAGTATGTAAAAATCGAAAAATAGATTAATTATACTAACCATATATGCAAAACCTACATGACATACATATAAACACCATAATAGACATATAACATAACTTATGATTTTAATCTAACTTAACATCAACATATAACCATTCATCTTTTTTTTACTTTACCTTCTTAATCAATTATGTCAAGGACTAAGTTTAAGTTTATCTTTCATATCTACTTACTTTCCTATCTTTAAAAAAATATTTCTAATCTAAATGTGATTTTAAAACAATTCATTAAATAAGTTACAAATTAGAACTGAACAAAGTACATATGCCGTTGTAGTTTCTTTAGCCAAAAATAAAAAAGAACTGAACATAAAAAGTGGCAAGTAGCAAGCTTTACCGCGTCAGTGACAGGTCGAAGTAAGGGAGCTATCAAACTCACAATTTTATCGCTCTTCTGTTTCTCCTCCTCCTCTACTTCTTCTCCATCTCGCCGCTTCCTCTCCAAACCATTTGTTTCTGTAATATCTGCCCTAATTAAAAGAAAACAGAAAAAGAAAAGAGAAAATAAAAGAGAAAAAGAATAAAAAGAGTAAGTGGAGACAGCAGCTTGTCAACATTCTATTTGACCCCAAACCCACTCACTCTCTCCTCTCTCTCACTATATAAACCCAAAAATAAGAATTTTACCCTCTTTCCTCCCTCATTTCTCTCTCAAGAAGCTTAGTAAACTCAGCCCAAGCTTGGATCCGAAATTGAGCTCAAGTTTCCTCCATTTGCAGCATCAAATCAAGAAGGAAAAGGAGAAGGATTGGAGCTAGATCAAGGAGGAAGGGCTATTGGAGCTTGAAGGAGAAGGAGAAAAATATGAAAAGGGAAAAGAGGGGAAACTAGGCAAGGGAGGTATGTAGATGGATTCTTGTATTGATTCATGTGATCAATACAAAATAATAGCTTCATTATATGCAAATTGACTCTGAAATGTTCTAAAGGTCATTAGCATTGCATAGAAATTATGATAGTTTATATTCTAGCTTAATCCCATGTTATGTTCACAGAAAATTAGGGTTTATAAGCTAGAGATTGTTTACTATCTTATGGACATTGTATTGCTCGAACATGTTATTGTATTGTATCACAAATTGGGTGATGTTCTAATCGAAAATGAAAACTTAGAGATAACCCTAAGTTCACATTTTCATTTCTGAAATCCGCGAAGGTCGATCGACCGACCTCAGGGTAGGTTCGATCGACTATAGGGTTTATGGGGCATTAGGTCCAACCGGTTGTATATTAGTCGAACCTAAATTACTCTAGTATTGAAGGTCAGTCGAACTTGGTCCGACCGATCCTCATGTCGGTCGATGTCAAGTGACATCAAAATAGAAGGTTGGTCGATGCATTGTTCGACCGACCCTCAAGTCGAACGACCCCCATATGGGAGTCGGTCGACCGACCTAGGGAAGGGGTCGATCGAATCTGCCACAGATTTGTATTATCGTATCGTATTGAAATTTAATGGGGTCTAATGATTTATAACCTAGTTCACATATTGCATGCTCAGTCGTAATAGGTTAAATTTCCAATGTTTGATGTATTGATTGATTGAATTGACATATTAGAACTCGTAATGGGGGCCTGTCGAAGATTGAGAGGGGGTTGATGCCCTCCATCTATTGAGCCCAAACGTGGTAATTGGTGGCATTCCTCGGAATGTCACGGGAGCAAGTGCGTCCCATGGTTTAGCTAACCACATTGGTCGACCAAGGTTTCCCCAATCCTCCAATGATTGTTAATGGTTCATTTAAATTGATTGAAATGAACATAGAGTTGTCCATTTGATAGTTGACGGATAAAAGGTTCATAGAACCTATCGATTGATTGATATTGATGGATCACATATTCGATATTATATGGGAACGACTTCATATGGGGATGTCAATATGGGGACGGATTGAGGAAGTCACAAAGGCGGCTTCCGGTCATCAAATTACAACAAATAAAATTGTCTAGCATGAGCATATTGTTAATAATATTGAGTATATGATTTCCTATCGCTATTGAATGTTCATGTTAGTGATGGATATTGATATGAAATTGGTTAAAGTCCTAAGATATAATGACTTAATCATTATTGTTCATTTATATATTGATATCGTGTTTTATATTGACATTATGGCATATTATTATCTTTATTGTCTATATGTTTTTCATAATGGGTTTAGCCCCTGCATTGGATCCTACAGGCCGACGGGCTTAGGTATAGACGGTGGCGTTACTTTGACAAAAGGTTGCACATGGAAAATGTTAAGTGTTGAGTCGAGTATGTTGTATGGCCAATTAGTAGGCCTTTTCTTATTTTCTACATATCGAGTCTTATGTATCGAGCTAGGTAGCTCAAGACTATGTATAAGCCATGGGATTTAATGTTGTAAGTTAACCTTATGTTCTCTTTTGACAATGTATCGAGTTATGATTTCATTTTTGTTGTTGTTCACGTTGATTTATATCATTTTCCACTACTATAGCGTATGGTATTCTTGTACCGCCTCGGGAGCCACCTCGACATGTGTCAGATGTCGATTCGACCATGTGTGGGGCGCGCTCACGGGGCGTTACAAAACTTTAGATATCAGAGTCTAATGTTGCCTAATATTTCATAACGTTGGCTCTAAGTATCAAGACCGTGTGTCTAAGTTTAGGTCAATTGTCCTAAAAACTCAAAGTTCATGTGCAATCGACAAGAGCATCCACCAACTATTGTTATCGATTGGTAAGTACTTAATTGTGAATTGAATTGTTAATTATTTAACAATGGATTGATGGTTTATTTCATAATATGGCTCATCATGGTGACCGTCATGGTCATGTTGACAAGGAACGTCGCACCTTCATGACCACCATGCAAAGGATGGCTGATAATTACCTATTTATTCATGTTTTCCATTATATAATTAGTATAATTTACATGCATTTCATTGTCATATTCATGCATTTTCACTATTTTGATTCATTTATTTCATTCAATGAGTCAGTATCCACATAATGTGTATTTTCTATATTTCCAGGGGTTGTTGGATGCATGGCGGAGGAAAGAGCAAAGAAAAGGAAAAATATGTTCCGTCACGGGTCGTGATGTTCTATCACGGGCCGTGACATCCTTCATCACGGGCCGT